>VDFB02273889.1:0-145559 GCA_007258455.2 Sequoia sempervirens
AAAGATGATGCTGTAAAGCCTTGGACAACAGCGTTCATAGGTTTGTGGAGCCTTGGCTAGTGGGTTTACGGTTTACCTACTTAAGATTTGTGTGACTTAAAAACTTTAAGCCTCTGATTTTTTTAAACATTTTTTTTGTTTTAATTAATATAAACAATTGGATTACATAGATATTGGCCCTTTGTTATGTGATTTACAGCATGATGAGTAAGCATACATCTAAACTAGAAGCCGTCCTTCAGGCTAAGCAGCCAAGAGTAGGGGGATCTAGTCTGTCAAAGTCACCCAGGGTTTAACCTGGCCTAATTGCACCTTTGGGGAATTTGAAACTTGGTGGATAGAAAAATCAAGATAATAATTATATTAATGGGATGAGTAATTACATAAAACCCGTAGTTTCCACTTGTGTAGTAGGGTCTTCTGGGTTAAAGCTAAGTTGCTGGTTCTGGTTTGAATCTTGGTTCAGGTTCACGGATTTGGTTCATGGATCCTGCAAATTTATTTTGGAGGTTGGCTTCGTTTTTGGTTAGTTTCTACAAAAAGCATGTAAAAATCACATATATTTATTTGCAGCCTAAAATTAAGAATTAAGTTCAGAATATTACATAGCATCATCTAATCAACAAAATCTGTTGATGTTTAGCAGCTTCGGGCTTCATACTTATTTATTTGTGATTATTTAATGTGAAGAGGCGCTTCACATGGCAACATTGTAATTGTTATCTTGGCCAACCTTCCTTGTAACTTGCATTTTATTAATTATATTTATATTTTTATGATGGCCGACCTTGCATGAAGAGGTGCGACCTTTCTCTCCCAAATTGTATACATACAAGTTCATTCCATCCATTCAATCATCAAGCAAGCAAGTTCGAAGTTTCTTCTCTTCTCTCAAGTGCGAATTATCAAGAGCAGATTACGAATTCATCAAGTGCAGATTGCGAAGTCATCAAGAGCAGATTGCGAACTCTTCAAGAGCAGATTTGAGTTGCAAGTTCGTTCAGATTATTTGTCTATCATTGCATCTTGTGAAGGTGCTGATTATTGGCCTTGAGATTGGCCTCATTGTACAGAGACTTGTTGCCATTATTTTTATAATAGAGAGATCTTTGTTGCTGGGTTTGTCTCCCTCAAGAGGAGGGTTTTCCCAGGGTATTTGCTGTGTCATTGTGTTGATTTTGAATTAATTTTCTGTGCATTACAGCTGATCATAAAACTAACATGGTTTCAGAGCGGGTGTGAAGAAGATCGTGATCAGATTTCTTATTACAGTGATACTCTTTATTCTCTTTCTTATTTTTGTCTATCACTATCTCTTCATCAAGATGGTGAACGGTCTTAAGATCAAGGATAGACTCGAGGGAGCATCAAATTTCACTTATGGAGATTCAGAATTATGCTCACATTGGAAGAGAATGATTTGGCTGAGTTTGTGGAGACCAAAGTCCCCGGGCCTACGGAGGAGGAAAAGAAGGTTTAGTGGAGGAAGAAAGATATCAAGGCAAAGAAGATGTTAGTTGATTGTGTGAAGGATCATATCGTTTCGATTGTCTCCAAGTTGAAGACGGCAAGAGAGATGTTCAAAACCTTGGAGGAGATGTACGAAATCAACAACACCCGCCGGGCACTTGCACTGAAGCAACAACTACATCATGTGAAGATGGCGAAAGGAGAAACAGTTATTGCTTACTTCATGAGGATTTCGGAATTGAGAGATCAACTCTGTACAATTGGTCATGTGGTTGATGACAAAGACTTGACCATGCTTGCTCTTAATGGTCTTCCTACATCTTGGGAGTCCTATATTCAAGGAATTAGTGCAAGATCGAAACTTCCTAAGTTTGATTGATTGAGGGAAAATTGCATTAAAGAGGAGTCTAGATTGGTTGCTAGAGGCGTTGGTCAAAGTTCAACTAATGAAGACATTCATGTCCTCGCCTCTCAATCTTCAAAGAAGAAAGGGAAAGATGGGAAGAAAGGACACTTCAAGAGGAATCGAGATAAAGGAGCTGATGATGCTCCTGCATTCAAGAACAAGAGGGACCTATCCAAAGTCCAATGCTTTAGATGTGATAAGTATGGTCACTTTGCTAAGCATTGTCCAACTAGGCCTAAGCAGCAGGCCACCATTGCAGATGTTGATGAAGGTTCTCCACAGAAGGACTCAAGTGAATACTTGTTCTATTCGGCATTGTCAAGCAATGTACCTATCGACACCAACACCTAATTGATTGATAGTGGTGCCTCTTGCCACATCACCGGATTTAGGGAGCATTTATCAAATTCGGTGGAGAGAGACTCCAGTGAACAAGTTATTATTGGAGATGATGCTAGCTACTCAGTGAAAGGAATTGGGACCTCCACTCTCCACTTGTATTTCAGCATCTCCCTACAGTTGTGTGATGTTCTATATGTTCGAGGCATCAAGCGTAATCTTGTTTCCATTTCAGCCTTGGAAGACAAAGGATACCAAGTTGCCTTCTATAAAGGCAGAGTTCTTGTGTGGATGAAGAATTCCAACTTCAAGACTGCTCGGGTGATCAGAGTTAGACATGAGAGCATCTATAGGCTATGCACTCGTCCACTTCAGGCATTAGTACATGAATCTTCAAGCTTGTGTGATCTTTGGCATCGAAGATTGGCTCACCTTCACTTCCGAGCCCTACCAATCATGGAGAAGATGGTCACGGGCCTTCCAAAGTTCAACTAGGAGCATGAAGGTACTTGGAAAGGTTGTGCAATGGGTAAGAATACGAAAGCTCCATTTCATAGTAGAGAAAATAGATCCAAATATATTCTAGATCTCATTGATTTTGATTTATGTGGTCCAATGTCTGTTGCTTCTTCGAGTGGTTTCTTGTATTACATTCTTTTTATTGATTACTACTCTAGAAAGACTTGGATTTCTTTCTTGAAATCTAAAGAATCTGAGGAGGTATTAGAAAGGTTCAAGGAATTCAAAGCTCAGGTGGAGAATTTGTCCAGGAAGAGGATCAAAGTCTTGAGAACCGATAATGGAGGAGAATACACTTCTGACAACTTTCGAAACTATTGCATTGAAGCTGGGATTAAGAGGGAGTTCAGTGTCCCTTATAATCCTCAACAGAACGGTGTTGCAGAGAGGAAGAACAAATCGATCGTGGAAGTAGCAAAAGCCATGATTCATGATCAGGATCTGCAAACCTTCCTGTGGGCAAAAGCATCTAGGACAACAGTCTATGTTTAGAATAGAAGTCCTCACCGAATCCTAGAGAATATGACTCCTGAAGAAGCCTTTACTGGGAAGAAGCTAGAGGTGAGTCATTTGAGGGTCTTTGGATGTCCAGTCTATGTTCATATTCCGAAGGAAAAGAGAACAAAGTTGGAGCCTTCTGGCAAGAAGGGAATATTTGTTGGTTACAGTGAGA
Source organism: Sequoia sempervirens (assembly GCA_007258455.2). Lineage (NCBI taxonomy): Eukaryota > Viridiplantae > Streptophyta > Pinopsida > Cupressales > Cupressaceae > Sequoia > Sequoia sempervirens. The sequence continues at coordinate 3,408 of VDFB02273889.1, forward strand.
CATCAAAAGCCTACAAAATATACATTCCAGGTCAGAAGTTGATTGAGATCAGTAGAGATGTCACCTTTGAGGAAGATGTTGCATTCAGGAGATCCAAGGGTACTCATATGGAGATTGATAATGAAGAGTCTCCTCAGGATATGGAAGTTGACCATACTCCTGAGATTCAGAGGGAGACTTCAGAACCGAAGGAAGAGGATGATCAAGTTGAGCCCTTGGAACCTACTGATGGGCCTTTCGATATTGTGATTGGGAGAAAAAGACCTTTCTGGGCTAGGCAAACAATGCAGGAGGTAGAAAGGTTTGCAGCTCCAAGAGGTACCTTCAGAGAAAGTAAGAGACCGCATAAGTTCTCCTGTTATGTTGCTTTGATGAGTTAGATTATTGAGGCCAAGCCTTCCAGTGTTGAGGAAGCTTCTAGTCAACAGGTTTGGAGAGATGCTATGACAAAGGAGTATCAGTCAATTCTCAAGAATGATGTTTGGGACATAGTTCCTAGACCCGAAGGAAAATCTGTGGTATCTTCAAAATGGCTCTTCAAGATCAAGCATGCGGCTGATGGGAGCATTGAGAAGTACAAGGCAAGATTCGTGGCTAGAGTGTTTTCACAAAAAGAGGGAGTTGACTATGAAGAAACATTTGCTCCTGTTGCTCGCTATACTTATGTCAGAACCATCATTGCCATTGCTACATCTAGAGGATGGAAGATTCATCGGATGGATGTGAAGACAACTTTTCTGAATGGCATAATTGAGGAAGAAGTCTATATTGAGTAACTTGATGGATTCGAGGTACATGGGAAGGAGTCTCATGTTTGTACGCTGAAGAAGGCCTTGTATGGTCTTAACTAGGCACCTCGTGCATGGTACGAAAGGATTGATCGTTACTTGTCAAGCTTGGGCTTCCTCAAGAACGATGCTGACTCAAATCTGTATTTCAAGGTAATTAATGGTGAAGCATCGATTTTGGTTCTGTATGTTGATGATTTGATTCTTACTGGAGAAGAGCACCTCATTCTCAAATGCAAGGAGTTGGCTTCTGAGTTTGAAATGAAGGACCTTGGGCTCATGCATTACTTACTTGGCTTAGAAGTTTGGCATAAGCTAGATGAGATGATTTTAAGTCAAGGGAAGTACACCATTGATATACTTAAGAGGTTTTGTATGATGGATTGCAAATCCATGTCTACACCCATGGAGACCAACCTACATAAGTTGAAGGAGGCTGCAACTAGTTCAGACTTGGTGGATCCCACGATGTACAGGCAGTTGATTAGATCCTTGATGTATCTAGTCAACACTAGACCAGATATCTGCTATGCAGTGAGTGCACTTAGTCAGTTCATGTGTGAATCGAGGCAGATACATCTTGTTGCAGCAAAACATATCTTGAGATACTTGCGTGGCACAATTGGATATGGATTGAGATATTCTTCAGGTGTGGATCTGGAGTTGCATGGCTATACTGATTCTGATTGGGCAGGGTGTGTCACTGATTGGAAGAGCACCTCTCGATGTTGCTTCAGTTTGGGATCTGCTATGATTTCCTGGTACAGCAGGAAGCAGTCATCTGTAGCATTGAGTACAGCAGAGGCAGAGTATATTGCAGCTTGTGTGGCAGCTCGAGAAGCAGTGTGGCTTCATAAGCTCCTTGCAGGATTGTTTGGACAATTAATGGGGCCTACTATCATTCATTGTGATAACCAGAGCCGTGTGAAGCTTTCTCTCAATCCTGTGTTCCATGACAAAACTAAGCATGTGGAGATCAAATACCATTATATTAGAGATATAGTATTGAGGAAAGCTATATAGTTGAGGTATATTAGCACTGATGAGCAGACGACAGACATTATCACCAAGCCTCTCTCCAGGATAAAGTTTGAGTATTTCGAGACAAGCTTGGTATGGTGGAAAATCAAGCCCTAGTTGAGAAGGAGTCTCAGTATCAGTGATCCTCTTTAATGCATTTCTCTTTGAGAGAGATTTGAGGTGCAAGCCCTTGTTAATGCATTTCTCTTTTGAGATTTGAGGTGAAAGCCCTTGTTTCCATCCTTTGGGAGAGCCATGGTGGATGTCATGTGTGTGACTCCATGATAGCATCACGTGAGAGAGTCCGTGATGATTTTCTTGTACTTGTGTTTCACCCTCTGGGAGAGCCATGGTGAACGTTATGTTGAGGTGACTACATCACGCAAGTGATGAACACTTGTACATACCATACATGGTTGTAGCCATTATGGTTGATATCACGATGAGGTGATAACTGATATCATGTTGAGGTGATATCTTTCTTTTCCACATATGGTTGTAGCCATTGTGGTAGACATCACGATGAGGTGATGTGTCTTATGCAGCTGAAAGTATTTCTCCCTAGTTGAGAGGGAGTGTTGATGTTTAGCAGCTTCGGGCTTCATACTTTCAGACTCCTCAAGTGCAACATGTTAGGAAGTGGAGGCATCCAAGCCAATATGCTGTAGCTCCATATCCCACAACTTTGTAGGGGTTTGGGGGTAATGCCCCATGTCGAGTTTGGAGGTAGCACCCTAGGGGTGTTCCCTGCTGTGATACAAGGCAAGGTTGAGGGGTAGAGTTCCCACCACCAAGCCCAAATGAAAACCTTCAAAACCTGATGTTTCCCACCTCATCTGGAACAATTTTGTACGATTTCCCAATGTTTGACAATGCAAGCATTTCGTCAAACAATTGTCATTCTACTGTTAAGAACTTGTTCCCAGTTTGTGTACGATATTTGGAAAGGATTTAATGAAATACATTGAGCATTGAGAACTTCCTCCAGTCTATTAAAATGAATACACCAATTATGAAATGAGGACTAACACTAACATTCAACCTATTCGTTACACCATGAAAACTATCTTATGCAAATTTGGAATAATAGTTTAACCCAAAAAGTCTGATATAATAGTCATAGCATATTTATAGCATTGCATAAGTATGAATAAGCCAAACTTAGCATAATTGTTTAGGCTAATGCTGACTAGAGACCATAAAATAATATTATTATAGCAGCAGCGTTTTGATTTGTCTTTATCTACAATATGGATATTCTGTTGGTTGGTAGACTTCAGAAATGTCTACGATTTCCCTTTATGTTATATCTGGCGGCTTCTACAGATTAACCCGAGGACTCTCAAAGTGCTGACGGTTTCATTCAATCTGACCAACACTGACTTTCCCAGGATTTTTGAATGGTGTGATGAGGAAATGGTTATTATTAAAGTTTCCTATGCTCACGGTACCTCACAAACTGGCCCACGTTCTCTTCAAATTCACATGGATTATTCAAGCTAGTGGCTAGAATAATATTATTGGACCCTTATTGGATTTGTCTTTCCCTCTGTCTGGCAGTGTTGTTTGTCTCTACCTGCAAGATTGCGGCTTCCTGATGTATCTTTTCTTCAAACGAAAGCCTTTGCAAATATTCTCACAGCTTCTTAAAATAGCTCAATTTCCTTGCTTTGTCTATTTGATTTTAATCAGATTATCTGGCGGTAGTTTGTCATTTCCCTCAGACTTGTTTGACTTACTCTAATCTCATGATTTGTCTCTTTTGATTTCTTCTAGCGCCTCTTTTGACCAAGGAATCGATAGTAGAGACAGCGGTAGCAATTAAAAGTTACCTTCTTTGACTGATCACTTATAGCCTTGTCTTCATACTGCGATCTCCTTGTGAGTAGTTGTGCTTTTCAAATCCACGACTCCTTTAAATGCATCACTTCTGTGATGAATCTGGGCCCCACGAATTCTAGTTGAAGGCTTAATTTAATACTGAAACCTAAGTAAATTCTAGTGCATATAATTTCCTTTAGGTTAAGAACTCTGATTCTTTGAATAGAAGATAATTTGATCAGAATATTATTATTGATAAGATTATAATTGATATAAATTCCCTCTCTAGCTGCAACCCAAACAAACCCTAAAATTTGTCTTCAATGAAGACACACAAATTTCACAAACGACAATCAATCGTCCACTGCATGAAGCTTTGTGCAAACCTTGATGTGAATTCGCTTGCGGAAGGGATTGGGTTTTCGTCCAATCCTTCGAACCTGAAAAGGATCTAGGATTTCGTCCAAATCCCAAACCTGAACTTGAGGGTTTCCGTCCTCTTGTTCCGGAAAGCCTAGCTCTCGACAAACTCCAATTTCAATTAAAATAATCTTCACCTCATGAGAAATGAGCTCTCATCCCCTTTTTATAATGCCTTTTAATTTTTCCCGCCAAAAAAATCGAACAACACTTTATTATAAAGTGACATTAAAAATACTTAATAATAACTCCTCAATGCCACTTTATAAAATACTTTAATTTAATAATTTAATATTACCCCATTTAAATGCACTTTTTGCCAGGCAATATTAAACAATTAAATTAATTAAATATATTAATGTTATTTTGGCGAGTTGGAAAATGGGACATTACAGTCCCCCCTTCCCAGAGATTGCTTGTCCCCAAGCAATCCATATTTGCATACCATGGCCAAATACTAGGGTCCTAGATGAACCTATAGAGTGCTCCATCACAATCCTGTGGCGTCAACATGATACCACTATACACAGTAACTCGGTCAAACCTAGTAGTAGAAACAAGCAATCTACTAGCCATACCAATCCTTGGATCCCATAGCCAAGTCGAAAGCCCATCATACCCAATACTTGCTGACTTTTGCTGAGCCACTCTAATAACCACTGGAATCCAAATGAGCCAAGTCTCAGGCTCCTATTTTTGGAAGCAACCATTTGAAGAAAGCAAAGTAGGAGACTTGCAAAATTTGGACTCATCACTTGAAGTCGGAAACACATCATACCAGAGTGAATTAGATAAACCCTTATGCAACCCGTATTTATGTGCCATCAAATCATTTGTACACGAACTAAAAGAAAAATGGTGAGCACACCTCACCATGCAATCAAGGTAAAACTCACCTACTTGCGTCAATGGAATACCAGTATAGTCACATGGATTCCATACTTCATTGCCACCAGTAGGAGATGACTCGCAACTTAGATCGTGATGGACAAACCTTGCAACAACTCTATAAACTTTCTCTGCAACCCTGATGGCAAGGTCTTTGTCTGAAAGCAAATGGAGGTAATTTGATTTTATTACCTCTAAAGCGCTTGATGGTCTGCAAGCTTCGGATAGAAGATCCAACCGATACCCTGTTCCACCTTTCCTCAAATTCAGCTGACCATATGAGGTATTCAACGAACTTAGCAGTGCTATCAAAGCGAAATAAGGTTTGAGAAACCTCATCTTCGATAACCTTCAGCTGATCCTTCCATTAATGTGACTCATTAGACCAATGATAATAATCATTTGCATAAAATGAATTTTTGATTTGCTTTTAGGAGGGGGAAACATATTAGCATGAAAACCAATTTCTCCACCAGATGATGCCTTGCAATCCTCCTGTAAAGAAGATGGAACAACATTGTGGTCGATCACACAACTCTCAGCAGAATCGACATCTTCATCACAAGACCTGTCAATAGCATTCTCTACATCACCAATGTAGAGACTTGGGCATATTTCACCTGTAGATGATTTTTTTTCAAGGACACCTACTGTAACATACTGTTCCCTATTATGCTCATCTAGTGCACTCATACCATTGGTGTCATCTACACTTGTAAACGAAGTGGATGTTTCCACATCTTCAATACACACATTCCCACAATCCGTGGGTGTATGCTCATCACTGATGGCTGCCATAGATAGCTGAATTTCACCTGTGGGTGATGAAGATTGCACCAAGCTCAACTCCATGGTGAGCTCGTCAATCCGAGTCTTTGACTCTTGAAGGGCCATTTGAGTGCTCTTCAAAGAGTCCATGGTGACCTCAAGTTTGAAATAAACCGAACCAATTTTTTCAATTTTTTGAATGCAATTACAAACAACATGCACCCGTTAAGGTTAGATGAAAATCCAAACGATGCGGAATGAACTCTAACCAAGAATGTACACCAGGATCTCGAGATGGGCAAGTTGTGAGCATATGGTCAGAGGATCTCAATGTAATGCAAATACTGAATAACTCTAACCAAGGATGCGCCCGATGACGGCGAGCATATGGTCAGGGGATCCTTATCATCTATAATGCTGAAAGAACTCAATGCCAAGAATGTGCTATCCAACCCAAGGTGGGCATGGAGCTACCATAAGGCGGAAATTCTAATGAGCTACAATGCAATACAAAAAGTAAATAGGCGGCAAGCCAGCCTCTTCCACTTACTCAGTGGGTATTACAGAAAACAAGAGAGAGATATTAGAAGTGTTGACAGTACTACTGTTCAGCTTACAAGATAATAGAAAGTGCCTGCAAGAACAAGGATTAGAAGCTCTACAATTTCTGCAGTAGTAAATATGACTCCCTCCAAGCTTAGTATGGCTTCCTACACCAATCCTTCTACAAAAATGCAACTTACTCAAGTCTGATATGACAGACCAGCAGCTTGAATGACATAACCAGCAACACAAAATTCTTCTAGAATGCTCATAACTCTCTCAACTCTCAACCACATCACATGAGATAAATTGCAAAGTGTCTCTAAGATGATGGCGCCCCATATTGAACCCCAAAACTGACCCAAAAGGCTGTATTCTTTTTAGCACGGAATTCAAGACTAACACAAAAGGTACGGCCCTCTAAGAAGGGCGATTTTCTTCTAAAAAAATCAGCACTCAACCAAAAAATCTGAAACTTGTCTAACTTGGTCGCCCCTAGCATAGAAACTCAATGAAACAATACCCATAACAAGATCATTTTTATTTTCTGATATATGAACAAAACATACTTCCAGCTACAATGAAAATAACAACTCCAAAATATGATATAAAATGCAGCAAACTGAACTACAAAGCATAACCCAAACTACAATGCAAACCTCACTACAAATTCTCTCACAAGCAACTAAATTCTCCACTAGATGCTATCTCTCAAGCATGAAGTCGAGCCAAGGCTAGGAGGCATTCATTCCTCGAAGCAGTCCCAGCACCATTTCAGCAGCATAACAATACTTCAGATATAAGATGCTAAAATGAAGATCCAAGGCTTCCTTATATAATTTTGAAAAGACCCTCCAGAAGCTTCTAGAAGAGAAACCCTAATTTTCAAATTTGAACCGACTCCTTTTCCCTCCAGTTTGGGCGCCCCTTTTTCTCAAGGTTCAATTTTGACTTTATTTAAAATCCTCTCTTCATAAAATGGCGTCCCTTTCTTCAAGTAGTATTTTGAACCTTAAAATATAATAAATCTCCTCAATGAGGCGTCCACCCATGAAGACCACCTTTTAAAACAACTTAAAGTTCAATCACTAGGCTAAGGGGGGGGTCAACAGTAAAATATAACATTAAAATATGACTTTATTAAAATAATTTGAACTTATCTCTCCAAATGTGCCCCTGAGCCGAAAATGAACAAGCCAACTGAACTGGCTGAAGAAGAAAGCCAATTGCACTGGAAACCGCATGATCACTGCCAAAATAGAATTTACTAAAAATAGTAAATTCCAGAAGATGCTCGGAATGCACCGCATGCCACACTGTTGCGAAGCTCTTTGAAAACCCAAAAAGAATCCGCAAACTGCACTCCCAACTTTGATCAACTCCAACCACCAAACGGGAAACCCTAATTTTACCTTCCGAGTAGCCTACGGGTCTCCAGAATAGGCCAACAGTCAACAAAAGTCATCACGCTTGAGAGGGGGATATTACAAAGTTCATGAGTGAGCTCATCAACTTGCTCTTCTTTCCCTTATAATGCATCATAGTAAATCCCATCAAGCATGAGAAGATGATCTTTGTCTGATAGTAGTTGTAGGTAATTAGTTTTCATTACCCCCAACGCATCTCTGAGTGCCTGAAACTCTGCAAGGGAAAGTTCACCATCAAAGTGCTCATGTGTTCCCAGAGTCCTCCAACAACAGTTAGCTATCAACTGCTGAGCGACATCAAAATGTTCTATGGCTGTAACAATCATGTCCTCATTCACCTTCAATTGTCCTGCCAAATGATAGGACCCTTGAGACATATTGTTTCCACACAAATTTTTTGATTTGTAATCAGCACTATGATAGGATGTTGAATCACCATCATTAATTGATTGGAAAACATCACCATCTGTGCCATCAACATTGCACACATCCTCTTCATATGCATTGGTGTTATGAATCTCATAGGATAGCTCTGATGGAGTATTAAAGGCTGCAGTTTTGACAACCTCATTTCACACTTCCTCTTCCAGAATAGATGCATGTACATCCAAAGAATCATCTTGGAACTCCGCCAAACTTCCATCATGAGGTATGCCATCCTCGTCACCTAAAGCCACTATTGTGCATTCCTCATCTTTTCCCCCAACTGATAGATGAGGCTCCAACAACTCTGGATGCACTTGTCCTTGGTCCTGACACCTATGGCTGGGCTCCCAAGCTTCTTTGCATACAAAGCAAAGTTTCTTTTTCTGGAGATCTTTTTAACCGCTCCCAATACGTTCATCAATAGGTGCTGACCTATGTAGTGTCTCACATTGAAAACCGAACTCGCTGCTTGCTGCAACTCCTTTCCCATGATCACCTATAGGTTTCAGTTCACATTGAAGTAATTCATTCTCCTTATCCATTTGTTTAGGTTTTGCAACCCTCCTTAAATATCCCTATTTCATTTCGGGGTCCTTCATCAGCATATACAAATCCTGTATCAGCTTAAACATAGATTTATCTGGAGCCATCTTTCCTTTGCTTCTAACAACTGCAGGTGTTGATGCAAATAGTTATGAACCTAAATGAGTACTGATTACTCACCAAGCAATATCTTCCCACTGTTACCCTCAAGTTGGCAGGATATATTGAGCTCTGATACCATTGAAGTGTCCCACCCCAGCTAGAACAATTTTCTATGATTTCCCAATGTTTGACAATGTGAGCATTTCGTCAAACAATTGTCATTCTACTATTAAGAACTTGTTCCTGGTTTGTGTACGATATTTGGAAAGGATTTAATGAAATACATTGAGCATTGAGAACTTCCACCAATTCTTTAAATTGAATACACCAATTATGAAATGAGGACTAACACTAACATTCAACCTATTCCTTACAACATGAAAACTATCTTATGCAAATTTGGAATAACAGTTTAACCAAAAAATAATGCAAGTCTGATAGAATGCTCATAGCATATTTATAACATTGCATAAGTATGAATAAGCCAAACTTAGCATAATTGTGCAGGCTAATGCTGACCTGAGACCATAAAATAATATTATTATAGCTGCAGCCTTTTGATTTGTCTTTATCTGCAATATGTATATTCTATAGGTTGGCGAACTTCATAAATGTCCACGATTTCCCTTTATGTTATATCTGGCGGCTTCTATAGATTAATTAGATGACTCTCAAAGTGCTATCGGTTTCATTCAATCTGACCAGCTCTGACTTTCCTAGGATTTCTGAATGGTGCGATGAGGAAATGGTGATTATTAAAGTTTCCTATGCTCACAGTACCTCATAAACTATTAGTATAATATCTTTCTATTTGTTTAGTTAATGGTCATCTAGTCGTAGTTAGTTAGTTTCTAATTTCGTCTTCTGTGAACGTTTGTTTCTTTTAGAAACAACGTTTTTGTAATCTATTTATTGAAGCTTTCGTTTCTCGTGTAAATATAACATCTATTATTTGAACATGGTATTAGAGCTGGTCTGAGCTTGTCTCCCTCACGGGAGGGCTCAGGATTTTGGGAGGGCTTGCTGAAGTAGGGTTTCTGAAAATTATGAGCTAAGGTTCGTGGTTCTGTTTTTCAGAAGTTTGTGTTCTTACTTCCAGAATTTTGTGGGCTTGTTAGTCTGTAATTCGTGAGAATCTTTTCATGTGAGATTTCTTTTGGATTTTCTGGCTCTTAGTTATGGTGGATGCTTTTGTTATGATCACAGTTTTTTGAATGATTCTGGGTGAGAGAAAAAGTTGATCCACGAGCTTTATGCAAGTAAAATCGTGGCATTTTTTGATGAAATCGTCTTAGATAAATTGCGATTTGAAGGGTCTTTGTGGGTTTTTAATAATTTTTGCCCCTTATAAAAAAAGAACTGTCTTGTGGGTTTTTAATAATTTTTTGTCCCTTACAAAAAAAATAAATCTGTCTTGTGGGTTTTTTAATGACTTTTTTTTTTGATGGGTTTTCATAATTTTGACCCTTAGAAAAATCTATTTGGTTTTTGTTGGCGTAAAAACTAACACCTCTGGAGTGCAGGTTTGTACGGACAGCTATGCACACTGCGTAATGAGTGCTCTTCAAATTAGGAGGGGAAGCTCCCTCGTAGTGCTGGAATGCGTGGAAAAGAAAAGTAATCTAAGTCCTATCTTTTTGTTCTCAGCTGGAAGAGGCACATGGTTAAGAAAACCAAGAACGTTGCAGCTAAGGATTTTCTGGTTTCGCAGATCATTAACTACAACTAAGCTAACTACTTTAAATCTATCCAGTTTCCTCAAGAAAACAGAGCATGAGGAAATGGAGCAGGGATGATTATCTGACGATAAGCCGGGTACGGACTCACAACGTGAAGGCAAGGTGGCACAACTATCTGCTTGTCTGAATAGGCTTATTGGAAACAACAATACACGATAAACTATGTACAAATTCTCAGCTTGAAGGCAAGGTGGCACATCTATCGGCTCAATCTGAATAAGTTTATTATTCACACACATCATACGATAACCAAGAACAGATTCTCAACTTGAAGGCAAGGTGGCACATCTATCAGCTCAATCTGAACGAGTTTATTGAACACATAACATGAAGGATAGCCAACTAGGATAATAAATTGCATTGGCGAGACACGCATACAATCTATGATCAACTAGCCACTATATCTAACTAAGGCAAGCATTCACTATCATAATTGCATGAAACCCTATGTGGCATAACAATTCATCACAATAGTAAATACTCATGAACAGATACAGAACGAGCAATATTGAGGGCAAGGTAGGCACAGCATATATTTCTCTCTCGCGCAAAAGTTATGTACAAATGAGCAAAAACTCTTATTTATAGACATCGAAAGGTGTAGGGAACCCTAAAATCACCTTGAGTCAACTACAGTCTTGCAATGAATGCAAGATTTATTGCTAAACCCTAATAAAGGAAACTATACAGTTAAGTGGAAAACTACCATCAGTTAACCGAAACATTTAATCTAAAAATGGACAATTGTGCAAGCATGCACGTCCTTATTGAAAGCATGTTAATTGGAACACTACCATCAGTTAACGTAAAACCCTAAATGAAACTCCAAGTAAATAAAACAAATCTTAGAATAGATATGCATGAGACAAGACAGCGAGTTAACTTGAGAAAGTAACGCCAAGTTTAACTCCTATGTAAAATGTCTATTCTGAGAGGTGGGAAGTGAAGTCTACTGGCTGTGATCTTGAGCAACCAATCCCTCAACGAGATTGTTAACTGCATCAGCATCTGAATGTCAGCAACTTGAGCAATCTTTGCACACTCAAACTAGCATTTCACTGACTAGTAACTTTGGCGGCTCCGTAACTGAAGTGATGGCCACTATCTCTTCTGCAGCTTGATGTCTCTAACGCTTTTCCTTAATGAAAGAGTGTTGCATGACGAAATTGCGAGGTTTGACTGCGCACACTCTGGTTGTGAGAAATGCAAACGAACTTGCTGCACATGCAAAATTCCAACGGTATCAACCCTCTAAACCGGCTTTGGAAGACAATCGGCCATACGAGGCATGCAACCATATGGATTTGAGTAACTACCCTTGTCAACCCTCTGAAAGCACTTGGTACAAATCGGTCGCAACTTTTCTGATGATATCATGAATTAAGACCGATTTGGTCTTGAATTCAGTCTGCATGTACTGTACTCTGAAAAACTCGCCTATTGACTGTCAACACGGCTATATTCTGACAACTTTTCTAGAAAGCTAAAAATAGCCCACTGAGGCTAAAAATAGCCTATCGAAGAGTTATTTTCGATGAAAAATCTGAGATATGGGTTTTGTCCAGAAAAAGATTCTAAGACAACCCAAAATGTCAAAAATGCGAAAATCTAACTTCTACTCAACCATGCAAAGAGTTTTCAGTTGAGAAAATTAGAAACTCGAGAACGAATGCTCTGGAGTTAAAAATTCTTGAAAAATCAAACGCACGATTTTAATTCGAGGAAGCTATATAGAAATGATCCAGATGCTGAGACTTGTCGAATTTTGCCAATTTCAGGAACATGCGAATTGGATTTTGAGAGAAATTTGAGAATCAAGGAGGAAAAAGACGTTTTTTGTATGCTCTTCTTCAATGAAAATCGCCCTTGAATTCTTCAAATTGCTGAAAAAGTGAACTTTTAACCTGCAAAAGAATGTGATTGGAGAAATCGCCTTTGCAAATAGATAAAGAATTCGCCTTTGCTTGCTAAAATTCGCCTTTACTTGAGAATTACGAATTTGCCTTGAAGATACGTCTTTGCTTTGAAGAAATATGAATTTTTCTTGAAAAACACGCCTTTGCCTTGAAGAAAAACGAATTTTGTTTGAAAATATGGATTTCTCTTTAAAAATACGAATTTCTCTTGAAGCTTGGTGAATAATAAATGAAGATGGCGAATTTACTTAAATAAAGAAAATTTGCACCATCTTATGAACTACAAGATCAAAAACCCTGATTGAAATAGATGCCTTGTAATTGGACCCCTTTCAGTTTCACTGCCATTGACTCGAAGTTTGAATAATAAAATATTAATTATGCAATTTGCAAAGGCGCCAATTATAGAAATTTGCCATTTAATGCAAAATAAATATTAAAAATTATCTAACTTTAGTTGACAATTCAAATGAAGCTTTAGGATTCACCGTTAGACTTCACTGATTCCAAAAAGTCATCATCTGAGCTCATAGGCGTCCATTTGCTCAAGATATTGCACTTTTTATTAACTTCCTATTTTATAGCTGACGACAAAGTTACGACTGACCATCTTCGACATTGATTTCCGGGTGACCGGATGATGTTGAGACCGAACTGAGATATTCATCGCGAAGCTTGCTGAGCAAAGAAGAAATGTCTGCTGGGAGTTGTCACTGCAAAATCCATCATTTAACATCTCAAAAAATTAGGCGCCCTTGATTAAATTCATTTACAGGTACCAGACTACCATTTTCCTAAACTGCCATCTGATACTTCAAACAGCTGCTGACGGCGAATGGTGAACCCTGCTGATAGGAAACCAAGTTCATTGCGTGACTAGAAGCATTCTACATCCAACGGATATACGCACGGCATCTGAAAAGTGCATTAAGGACCTCAAAAGTAAAAGCGCCCCTGGCTGCAGTTGCACTGACACCATTTTGACAAAAGTACAAATCTCAACCAGATGCCCTACTTCGACCTCTGATACCTGGAGCTGGGATAACCCGATTCGAGCACTGTCTGTCTTAACGAGCAGCCAGAAGGACTTACAAGAGACATCTCTAGAGGTGACGAAGCAAGAAAGCTGCTTCTAAGACCTCAAATAGAAGGGCGCCCATCCCAAAATGGAATAAACGACCCACACTTGGCCATTTTGCGAGTTGTCTTCACTTTTCAACACTTCGCCAAAGACCTCGCACGTACAAGCCACTGCCAAATCCCGAAGGCTGATGGCTGGGCTCGTTGGATAGATAAAGTAATTACGCTTGAATCCCGTGAAGACTTCGAAAGCGAACAACCTCATCTAACAGGCCTAAAGGCTAGGCGCCTCTGGACTGTAGAAATACAATGAAAATTTATGCCAGTCCGCCCGTGAAATTACGTGCTTGGTAGAAACTCTGCCACGATCACTCGGAATGTCGGATCGACAGTCAACTTGGTGCGTTGCAGAGCTGGATTAGCGTAGTACTGATGTCAGGAAGACCTCGTTAGCAAATTTGACAATTTCAAGGGTCATTTTAACCAGCGCCCCTGAGCTGTAGTTGCGCTGGAAATGCAATGAAGAAGCTCAAAGACGTGAAAACTCCATTATAAGCTCATCTTCAGATGTCGGCTGTCGGAGCTCTAGGACTCAGATGACTGCATTTGATAGTTCGTTGGACGAGCAGACTAGTCGTGAAGAGATTGACTGCATCAGTCATCAGAAAAACCAAAATCCAAACCTCCTTCTAGAAGGGCACCCTCAAGCTACAGGCGCGCTTTTGCTGGAAAAGGACAAGTTTCTGCCATGTAGAACTTTGGAAATTTCAACTTCTGTCGCCAGTTGCCTGAGTTACGGGTCTCAAATAGCTTCGCTGGATAGCTCATCGGATAGCCAGACCAATTCTGAAGAGTTTGACTATATTTATGAGCACTTTCAACAAGATCTTGACCTTCAAAAAGAAGGGCGCCTTGGGCTACAGTTGCGCTTTCTTGCTTTTCTTTGAGAAATCCTCATGATTTAATCACTAAAAACTCCGTCTTGATCACTGAAATGACCATGTGCAACGTGAAATGCTACTCCATCATGAAATGCTCCGTTCTGAGTCTCTGATTCAGGTTTTGATCAATGAAACTGCCTTTGACTGACAAACTACTGACAAAAACTCCATGCTTGATATTGCCCAAAAACTGTATTTTACATCATTTTAGCAAGGTTAAGACCATTTAAACAAAATGCCTTGATGAAGCAAAAATTTTGGTTTTGGGTACCACAGTTTTTTGATTTTTTGCCTAAAAAAATCATGGGAGGGTTTATAATTTTTCCCTAAAAAAATTTAAGGGTTTGCTCCTGTATGCCCTAATCAGGGTTTTCGCAGATCGTGAGGGCTCTCTGGTTTCTGGAAAGGTTTTACCGTTTTCCTTAAAAACGATGTTTTGTATGCTGATCCGTTTCTCGGATTTTGTGCCTGCTACCTGTTTGGTTTTTTTCAATTTTATCCTCAAAAATCGTTACTGGGTTCTGTAATTCACAAAGTTGCATGGGATTTCTTTGTGGGTTTTTTACCGATGCTTTGTAAACTTCAGTTTCAAGGTTTTGTGATTTTTTCCTCAAAAATCTTGGTTTGTTGCAGTCTGTTTTGGTTGCACCTAGAGTTGTTGGGGTGAACATCTGCACATCTGACTTATTGCAGTCTGTTCTAGATTGTCGTGCTCATCTGCAAAAGTTTGGAGGGTTTGTTGATTTTTCCTCAACATCGTGGCAGCTGTTCTCGGTGTGGCTTTGGTTACAGGGAGGGGCAGTTCTGTTACCCAACATCAGGTTGGATGTTTTGTTAGTTTTGGTCATTTCTAGAAGTTTTGTAGTTTCTGGGAGGGTTGGTGGCAGACTCATCTCAAGTGGTAGAGTCAGTGGCAAGCTCGTCTTTTGTTGCAGAAGTGTTCTTAGAAGAAGGGGCAGCCTTCTCTATCATTTCTCTGGGTAGTTAGAACGATGACCATTAAGGGAGGGTATTAGTATAATATCTTTCTGTTTGTTTAGTTAATGGTCATCTAGTCGTAGTTAGTTAGTTTCTAATTTCGTCTTTTATGAATGTTTGTTTCTTTTAGAAACGTCTTTGTAATCTATTTATTGAAGCTTTCGCTTCTTTTGTAAATATAACATCGATTATTTGAACATAAACTGGCCCATATTCTCTTCAAATTCACACGGCTTATTCAAGCTGGCGGCTAGAATAATATTATTGGACGCTTATTGGATTTGTCTTTCTCTGTGTCTGGTAGTGTTGTTTGTTTCTACCTGCAAGATTGCGGCTTCCTGATGTATCTTTTCTTCATATGACAACCTTTGCAAATATCCTCACGGCTTCTTAAAATAGCTCGATTTCCTTGCTTTGTCCATTTGATTTAAAGTAGAATATCTGGCGGTAGTTTGTCTTTTCCCTCAGACTTGTTTGACTTCCTTTGAACATACGATTTGTCTCTTCTAATTTCTTCTAGTGCCCCTTTTTGTCTTATTCATAGAGACCAAGGAATCAATAGTAGAGACTATGGTAGCAATGAAAAGTTACCGTCTTTGACTAATTGCTTATAGCCTTGTCTTCATACTGTGATCTCCTTGTGAGTAGTCGTGCTTTTCAAATCCATGACTCCTTTAAATGCATCACTTCTGTGATATGAGTCTGGGCCCCACAAGTCCTGGTTGAAGGCTTAATTTAATACTAAAACTTGAGTAAATTCTAGTGCATATAATTCCCTTTAGGTTAAGAACTATGATTCTTTGAATAGAAGATAATTTAATCAGAATATTATTATTGATAAGATTATAACTGATATAAATGCCCTTTATAGCTGCAACCCAAACAAACCCTGAAATTTGTCTTCAATGAAGACACACAAATTTCACAAACAACAATCAATCGTCCACTCCATGAAGCTCTATGCAAACCTTGATGTGAATTTGCCTACGAAAGGGATTGGGTTTTTGTCCAAATCGCAAACCTAAACTTGAGGGTTTCCGTCCTCTTGTTTCAAAAAGCTTAGCTCTCCACAAACTCCAATTTCAAATAAAATAATCTTCACCTCATGAGAAATGAGCCCTCATCCCCTTTTTATAATGTCTTTTAATTTTCCTGCCAAAACCAATCAACACTTTATTATAAAGTGACATTAAAAATACTTTATAATAACTCCCCAACACTAGTTTATAAAATACTTTAATTTAATAATTTAATATTACCCCATTTAAATGCACCCTTTGCTAGGCAATATTAAACAATTAAATTAATTAAATATATTAATGTTATTTTAGCGAGTTGGAAAATGGGGACATTACAAAACCACATAGACCTTCATGCCACACATAGTTTTCATAACTTTTTGAAAGGCAAAAAACAATGCTTTGAAAACAAAAGAATAGTGATTTTGGAGTGTTTAAGCTTTGTTTTTCATCTGTAGTGAGTCAAGGGCTTAGATTTGTTGAGTACTTGCTAAAAATTGTCAAAAACTTGCTAGAAAACTCTCTGAGTTAACTCTAGGATAACTCATCATTAAAGTCAATGCCAAAGTCCAAGGTGAAAAAATTAAGAAAAAGCCAGTTTTTTTGGGGTAAAAAATGTGATAGGTTCTCTGCAAGTTCTTTGGGATCCGTCTAGATCTTCCCCGAGTTCACCTGAGTTCATCATGGATTAACTCAACTCTCCATGGCCATGCCTTACGGAATTCATAGAGGAATCGGGTCAGACCACGAATCTATTTCGAATCAAACTTGAATCTGACTGATCACTAGGCAGATTTGGTAACATAGGGTTAAAGTATTGCTATAGTTTTTTTTATGCTTTTGATCAATATTTCTACCTACATATACTGCCTTGTACAAATGATACAATAAACTAAACCTAACACATTTGATTTACATAGAATAGTCAAAGCTACAAAATTACAATATTTACTATGGTGCTATCATGGTTGGTGTTGCTAGTACTACATTTTAATAGATTGTGAGCACAATGCATTATCTTTGTGGCCTTGGAGATTGGCTTTTGCTACTTGTTGGTTTCCAAAAAACTATCAAAATTAGAACTATCAATATCATAGATTAGTTTAGAATGCCCTTGTTGGTGGCTCCATATGGTCCTCCATGGAAGTTCCTGAAAGGTTGGAAGTGTTTTCGTGAGATTACCAGTTGGTTGGGGACTGTGGTTGTATATATTTGCAATAAACCAATTCTTCAATTGTATCCATTTGAGTGAAGTGTTTCCCTAAGTTGCCTGTTGGAGTTGTAGTATGCTTGAATTAGGGGCTTGAGTTTGCTATAGCCTTCACTAGACACTTTTGATTTGCTTTCTTAAAGAACAAGTTTTTGTGCTATCAATAGGCTTCTTTTGCTTCTACAAACACAATGCTTGTTGGATAAAATTCTTCTCAAGGAGTGGTGGGGTGGAAATTGCGACTCCCTATTTGTGGCATGATGATTTAAGGCTCAGGTCAATTGATGGCACATTGATCCTCAGCATCAGGTATGATCTTTGTGACCCCGGAGAGTGGCTCATACTACTTATTGGTTGCAAAAAAATATTAAAAGTAGAACTTTTGCACATTATGGATTCATTTAGATTGGCTCCTTACAACCCTATATGGTACATTACTTTAACAGATCTTGAGCATGAGATATGATTTTTGTGGCCATGTAGATTGGCTTTGGCTACCTGTTGATTGTTGAAAACTATCAAAAGTAGAACTGCTACATACTGTGAATTCATTTAGAATTCTTTTGCTGGCAGCCCCATATACTTCTCCATGGAAGTACCATAGGGTTGGATTTTTTTTTTGAGATTGTTGGAAATATTGTTGTCATTGATGTCAAAGGAGCATAATCGCCGTCAAAGGAGGAAATCAAGAAGGTGGGCTGACCCATGAGTTATTTTGCTTGAATTTTAACTTATTGCAAATGCTGGCCGACTCAACTTGTTTCATATTGGCGCCCAATTTATGGCATCCATATTTTTGTAAAATCGCCCCTCTTTGAAATGGGTTGACTCCTCTTGGGGGAATAAAAAATAAATAAAAATTATTATTATTTGTGTGTGGCCGACCTCCCTTGAGAAGGCCGACCCTATTTGGTGAAGAGGCATGATTGAGGTATACATAGAAGTTGAAGTTGAGGTTAGATAGCAAGCAATAAATGCAATATCATTCAAAAACAAGAGCAGAGCAGATTTATTATAACAAATTTTTGAAGAAGGGCATATGTGAAAAATGTTGCAAGAATATTTTTGAAGAAGATTCAAATGATCATCATCCATTGAAGAAGCATTATTTAGGAAGGTGAATTATTTGTTCATTAGAGGTTGGTGCTTCTCAATAGAAAAGATTGGTGTCTCTTGCGAAGTTGGTGCTTATTAGCGGGGATTGGTGTCTCTAGTGGGTTGGTGCCTACAAGGATTTGTAAGACTTTTACTTTGTTGTGGCTGGATTTGGGCAGTAGGTTCAAGCAATCTTTCTTTGTGGTTTTCTCCCAAAAGGGTTTCCATGGAAATCTTGTGTTCTTAATTGTGTGGATCTTGTGTGCTTGCTTTTATTGTGGTTGTTGAATTTGAAATAAGTAGAATTTTATCTTATACTAATTCACCCGCCCCTCGCCCCCCCCCTCTGAGTATAAGTGTGTGCTCTTCAATTGGTATCAGAGCGGGTTCCTTAAAGAATAGTCTAACTGCTAGAAGGTATATCTTGAAAGCACACATGACGAGTCAAGAAGGTTTCTCTTTAAATAGAGCCCCATTGTTCGATGGAACAAACTATGAATTTTGGAGCATAAGGATGCAAACTTATCTAATGGCTCTTGGCTTTGATATCTGGCAATTAGTAGTACATGGTTATGTAGCTCCATCATCTCTTCCAATAGATCCAACTAGAAAGAAGGCGAGCGGAAACAATGCAAAAGCTATGAATGCTATCTTGTGTGGTCTATCAGAATCAGAGTTTGTCAAGGTGATGCATTGTGAATCGGCAAAAGAAATTTGGGACAAACTTAAGAATATCTATGAAGGTAATGACAAAGTGAAGAAGGCTAAGCTCCAAACCCACAAAAGACAATTCAAGAGAAAAAATGAAAGACGAAAAAAATATTGCAGCCTATCTCCTTCATGTGGATGAAATCATCAACACCATTTGAGGGCTTGGTGAAAAGGTTGAAGATTCAATGATCGTGTAAAAGGTGCTAATGTCTCTTCACTTGAGATTTGATGCGAAGTTTTCGCCATTGAAGAGATGAAAGATATAGATAAATTAACAATGGATGAATTGCATGGAATCCTCATGGCATATGAAATGAGGACTGAAAAAGAGAAGCTATCTAAGTGAGAAGCAGCCTTAAAAGCTTTGAAGAAGACGAAGAATAAAGAACCTGAATCAAGCTATAGCCCCAGTGATGAATGAGATACAAAGGAAGCTCATTTTTTGAGAAAGCTTAAGAAAGGATCCGACAAATATAAAGGTAAGTTACCCTTTAAATGTTTTAGCTGCTAAGTGTACATATGTAGAAAATGAAAGGAATGATGAAAAAGATCATAACATAAAGAAAGGAAGCAAACATCATCAATACAAAAAGGGCTACAAATTGGGTAAACATGAAAAGAAGAACTTCTATAAGCATAGGAAAAGCCTCTACTCCAAAGGGATTAGTAGTTCATCCAAGGAAAGCGATGAAAGTGTCTCCGATAGTGATAGAGAAGAAACTCTTTTCATGGCAATAGAAACAAAGAGTGATGCATTGGAAAATGGAGACAAAAGAAAAGAAAAGATGGATTTAGAAGAGGAAGTAACTGTCAAAATGGATGGGGAAGTGGATCTTGAAGAAGAACTCATTTTCACCTTAAGCAAAATCGAGAAGCTTAAAAACAAGGACAAATTTAAAATATCTTTCCCTCCAAGGCATTCTCACATGACTAGGTTTCAAAATTATTTTTTTGGTTATTGCTTTTTCTGTAATCAATTTGTTCATAAAGCAACGAATTGTAGGGTATGCGCAAGAAATAATTTTGGGTTCTTGAATAGAAACTACAATTCATTTGCTCCTTTGTTGGATTAAAATGTCATATGCTATGATTTTGTAGAAGTGGTTTTGTGGAATCCCCTAAACAGGACAAGAAGGTGTGATACCCTTAGCGAGCAAAAGGAAGAATCTACAAAAGTTTCGAAAAGGAAGATAGAGCATGAAAAACAAAAGGAGAAATCTATGTTTATGCAAACAACTTTCCATGCCCAAAATGAAGGAAATCAATGGTACTTTGAAGAAACTTTTGCTTCTGTTGCAAGATAGAAGCCATTAGAATGTTTTTGGCATTTGCATCTTTCAAGATCTTTAAAGTCTATCAAATTGTAATGTCCCTTACCTAGCCTTGCTCTTGAATTCGCTTGTTTGCCCTAGAATTCGATTGTTGATTAGGTTTAGGGTTTCTTCTTTCCAAAAGGAATGTGTTTCTCTAATGAAATAATCCTAGATTGAAATCTGCATTCACCAATTTAAAAACATTTCCACTTACACATATTTGTTAGCAATAATATCTAGATATCCACAATATATTCATAAACATAAATCAATTAATGAAGACATAAGAGGAGTGCCATAGGTGGATTCACCCTGAAGCCCTCATGTAAACTCAAGAGGTTGTCCAACACAATCCTTCTTGCCTAGGGGCTTAGTACCTGCATACTCCACTCATGGCAACACCTCAGAAGACACTCATCCTATTAGGGGAGAGGAACCATAGAGTCCAAGTGGCCTAAGGCCTACCACCTTCTCTTGCCCAATCCCGTATCTTGGGCCTAAGGGGCAGAGACCTAGGTGGGACCCCCATCTTTCTATAACCCAATCCCTAGTCAAGGGCCTAAGGGGCTGCAAAGCCCAATCCCTTGTTAAGGGCCTAAGGGGCTGCAAAGCCCAATCCCTTGTCTAGGGCCTAAGGGGCTGAAAGTGGGGTTTTTAGGCAATCCACTTCACCCATGTTCCATCCATCCTAATAGGTTTACAAGCACATAGTAGACAATCTTTAAACAATCAGATATATTTGCCTTCATCCAAGATTTATTTCATGCCCATAATCAAATATATTTTCATTTACCAATGGTTCTTTAAGTTCATCATTTCCTATGATAATTCTCATTATGCTAAGATTAAAGGAAGTCATTATATCAATAATCAAATTAACAATATCTAGTTCTTATATTTAGAAAATGCTAACTATTATTGCTAAGTGAATACATCACCTTGAGTTGTTGTATCTCTCCACCCTTTCTGATTCCTTACTCGCCTCCTTCAACCCTATATTGGATCGATTATAGGATGAGGACAACTCATAAATATACATAAACTCCTCATGTCTATATTAAAGAGTCATCATTACTTATAAGGCATAATAATTACTGCAAGTATCATTATTGTATATTTATATTATCTATATGTTCCTATAGATATATATATATCTATATCTATTATTAGTTAATCTAATTACCTTTACATATACATGTTTTCTATATATATATATTTACTTATCTCTATTTATAAGATATTTAGTTATTCACATATAATATATATGTGTCTATTTCAAAACCTATCATTTACTTCCTTAGATTGGTCTATATCTCCTACTGGGTATAATAATTACTGCCTAAATCCCTTTCCTTATTTATTATTCTATTCCTTCCTGATGTGTATCTATTTCCCCATATAAATGTTGTACCTCCAAACATATTAATTTATTATTCTGAAGTTCCATCCTATCGTAAATATGTTGACTTACTATTCTGGAAGTTAATTCTAAAACCAGTATACTAACTTGCTGTTCAAAAATTCCACTATTTGATATATATCTGCTCGTTGTTTCTGAACTTTCCTTTTCTTTTTCCCCTTCCCAATCCCCTGCCTCTCTTGTTTGACTTATTTGTCTTATATATCTGATCGAGTCTCAAAAGACATGACTTTTCATGTCATCCTTGGTACCCGCTTTTTCCAAGTGGTGTCCTTTGCAAGTGGACATTCCTTTTACCGGTTACTAATAAGGATCATTTGCTTATTATGATTGCTTTTAGTATATCCTATTTAAATATTTATTATTTTATATCGGTTATTTTATTTGTTATCTATTTATTATATTTTATATTTTGTTATTTATTTCATACTTTTTATTTGTGTATTTTATATTAATTTTATTCTCTATTATGATTACAATATTTAAATTGTTTTATATTTTAATATTTATAATATTGCATTATAATATTATCTTGTGAGAATTATAATTAAATTACTAATATTTATAATTTTAATATGTATTTTGTTTTTATCTTATGATATAATATTATTATAATAATATTTAAATTGAAATTTTATAATTTTGATATCTATTTTATTTAGTGTTTGTATGGTATTGGGGACATGACACAAATGGATGTTAAGTCAGCCTTTCTTTATGGCAATTTAGAGGAAGAAGCATACATTGAACAGCCAAAAGTTATTATATTATCAAAAAATAAGGATTATGTGTGCAAGTTGAAGAAATCACTTTATGGGCTAAAGCAAGCCCCCAAAGGTTGGTATTCAAAACTTGACAAATATCTACAACAAGGAGACTTCAAAGAGTAGTTGCTGATAGTAATCTCTACATCAAGATTATAGGTGATGCTCAGTTGATTGTTGTGGTTTATGTGAATGACATCATTTTTGCAGGCAATAGTAACAAAATGTGCAAAGAGTTTGCAAACGACATGCAAAAATAATTTTAGATGTTTATGCTCGGTGAGTTGTCATTCTTTCTTGGTTTACAAATATCTCAATCTGACAAAAGCATATTTATCTCACAAACAAAGTACATCAAGGAGATGTTGAAGAAATTTAGAATGGAAGATTGTGCATCAATTAGTACACCCGTGGTCATAGGGTGTAAATTAAGCAAAGATAATAAAATCTCCTGAAGCAAATCAAACACTTTATAGGTCAATGATTGGTAGCCTACTATATGTGATAGCATCAAGGCCAGACATTATGCAAGCAGTAGGCATGGTAGCACGTCTTCAAGCTGCACCAAAAGAAACTCATGTGCAAGTAGTCAAGAGAATATTTAGAATATAAAGGGCACTTTGGACTTTGGTTTATGGTATCTGAGAGGTGAAGATTTCACTCTAGCAATATATACAGATGCAGATTGAGTAGGTAGTATAGATGATAGAAAGAGTACGAGTGGAGGAGCATTCTTTCTTGGAAACAATTTAGTGTCTTGGTTAAGCAAGAAACAACCTTCAATTTCTTTATCTACAACAGAGGCTGAATATATAGCAATAGTATCATGTTGCACACAAGTTCTTTGGATGAAGCAGACATTGGAGGACATGAGGGTAGAATATGATCATCCGATTTCAATACTTTGTGACAACAAGAGTGCAATCAATATTTCAAAGAATTCGGTTATGGACTCTAAGACAAAGCATATTCCTATCATGTATCATTTCTTAATAGTCACAAAGTCATTTCTTAAAGAGACTATTAAGTATCTTAGGTAGAAATTGGGAGTGCTATCACTCTCATTTAGTCACTAATTTATCAAGGAGAATCGCAAATTTAGGGGAAGCTAATCATTGCATCATCTTTCAATTCTGTGAAGTCTTTGCCATTGATGTCAAAGGGGGATAATTACAGAAAGGGGGAGAACTATGATTATTTCTTTGCAGGGTTGCCATCAATGACAAAGGGGGAGATTATTGAAAACATTGTTTTCATTGAATGTCAAAGGAGCATAATCACTATCAGAGAAGTAAATCAAGAAGGTGGGCCAACCCATGAGTTATTTTGCTTGTATTATAACTTACTGCAAATGCTGGCTGACTCAACTTGTCTCATATTGGCGCCTAATTTATGGCGCCCATACTTTTGTAAAATCACCCCTCTTTGAAATGGGCTGACCCCTCTTGGGGGAATTAAAAATAAATAAAAATTATTATTATTTGTATGTAGTCGACCTCCCTTGAGAAGTTCGACCCTATTTGGCGAAGAGGCATGATTGGGGTATAAATAGAAGTTGAAGTGGAGGTTAGAGAGCAAGCAATAAATGCAATATCATTCAAAAACAAGAGCAAAGCAGATTTATTACAACAAATTTTTGAAGAAGGGCATATGTGAAAAGTGTTGCAAGCAGATTTTTGAAGAAGATTCAAATGATCATCATCCATTGAAGAATCATTATTTAGGTAGGTGAAGTTTTTGTTCATTAGAGGTTGGTGCCTCTCAATAGAAGAGATCAATGTCTCTTGCTAAGCTTGTGCTTAGTAGTAGGGATTGGTGTCTCTAGTGGGTTGGTGCCTACAAGGATTTGTAAGACTTTTATTTTTGTTGTGGCTGGATTTGGACAAGATCCAAGTAGGCTTTCTCCGTGGTTTTCTCTCGAAAGGGTTTCCACGTAAATCTTGTGTGCTTGCTTTTACTGTGGTTGTTGAATTTTAAATAAGTGAAAGTTTATCTTTATTGATTCACCAACCTCCCCCCCCTCCTCAGTATAAGTGTGTGCTCTTTAGAGATGACTAGTTCGTTTGGGATTGTGGTTGCAAATTTTGGGGCTTCTTTCATTTCCACTTGAGTTGAGTCTTTCTCTAAGCTATCTATGAGGATTGCAAGATGCTTGAATGCAATGGCTTAGGTCTACTATAGCCTCCATTTGATGCTTTTGAGCCACTCCCTTAAAGAGCAAGTTTTTGGTGGTATCAATATACTAGTTTTGCTTTTGCAAAAGCATAGCTTGCTATTGAAAAACATTATAGGATGGCATGGTGTAAATGATCACTCCTAATTTGTGAAATAGTGATTTAAGAATCATGTCAATTGAAGACAAAGTCGAAGGTCACAATCATAGTTGAAAAACTTAGACTTGACGATTACTCAATAGGCACAATTTTTTAATAGCTTCGTACTTGGCCAAAACTTGGGGAAAAACTTGGCAAATTTATTGAAAATTTGAAAATACATAAATTTTAAAAAATATTCTTTAAAAACACACATATTACTAAATTTGTAGAACATATTACTGATTTCATCATATATAAATCAAAATTAGAGTTTAATACATATCGTAGACCAAAAAATGAGTTCAACCTATGACTACATATGAACTTCAAGTTTCAATATCAATAAAAATTATAAATCATAAATTTTGTCTAAACTAAAATTCTAAAAAGTCTACTCCCACTATGTGGGTATTGTGGAAGTGGATGGTAGAGTCACAATATCCTCAATAGGAGTCTTAATAGATGCCTCACCCATAGTGATAGAATCAAGATGTGTATGTGAGGAACCTACCCTTGATGGCTCACCAACTTTGCCTTTTGTCTCCTCATATGTTGCCACATTCACTTACCATTTGTCTGCCTTCGTTTCCAAGTTAGCTAACTCATCGTTAGTTAACAATGCATCCACATCAACAAATCCTTCGGCTCGACAATCCATTTTGAATATGGATCAATTCCATCAAGGTCAAATGCGTCATGTGTATGTTGCCCTTGTACATTCTTACATTGATGATCTCCTCCATAACTTTGGTAAATCTATGATAAATGGTCTTAATGACCCTCTCTTCTTCAACTTTCTTGCAATAAGGACTCCCTAACCACCTTTCACTCACAAAAATGCACTTAAGTTTGTGCATTGCAACTAATATGCTTTGCAAAGTGAGAAAATTAGTCACAAAGCATGTGATTCTTGATCGCATGAGATTTTTGCTATCAGTATGCTGTCTCAAAATATTTAGGACCCATGTATGGTTGTAGATGTACTTTGTGAGATTCCTTGCATGTTCAACCACATTCATCACCCAACTTAGTTTCCCTATGTTCTCAAGGAGTAGGTGAAGACAGTGGGTAATACAAGGGCTCCAAAACAATGTTGGGTGCTTCACCTCTAGAAGTCTACTGGTTGCCACATATGTAGCTGTATTTTTTGTCACTATTTGAATGGCATTTTCCACTCCCACCTCCATCACCATCTTATCCAACATGTTGCACAAGGTCTTGCCTTTTTCATTTTATTGAATGCATCGACTAATTTGAAAAAGACTAGCTGCCCCCTTGAAGCCACAAAAAAGTTGATAAGTGTCTTATTCTTGCCATTTGTCTACTTGCCAGATAAAATGGTGTAGTCTTTATTTTCCCAAATTTTCTTTTATTCTTCTATTGGTAGGCACATAGTTGAAAAACTCACCAAATTGAAAAACTCACCAAGCCCAAAAAAAGACTTGGCAAAAACTCGGCAGGAAACTTGAGAACTTAAAAAATTGCTTAAATTTCATAAAAAACACCTTTTTTTTGCAAAATTCAATGATAAGATGCATCCAATGAGTCAATAAATGAGTACATAAAAGAAACAAGCTGAGTCTAGTTGTATTTGATTAATTTGAAAGCAAATTGGGTACAAAATGGCATACTCATGTGGAATGTGCTGATACTGATAGTCTGAAACAAAATGAAAATAGTAAATTGTTTTTGTAAAACTGAAAGTAAATACTACATTAATATATTTTACAAATTTACATCTTCCTCTTCCCATGTCTAGTGAAAACTAGGGGAGAGGTAGAACTAGACGATATTATAGATGAAGACTTGTAGGAAAACTTGGACTTGGAGACTACCTAGAAAATCAAATGAATTCAATGAGAGTTTGAGGGCAATACCCCCAATGGGGTTGAGGGGTAGCGCCCCTCGTGGGGGTTTGAGGGCAACACCCCCAATAGAGTCGAGGGGCAGCATGCCTCGTGGGGTTCTGGGAAGCGCCCTTGATGTGCTCCCTGTCACGATACAGGGCAGGGTCGAGGGGCAGAGCCCTTGCCACCAATCCCAAATTAAGACCTCCAAAACCACACAAACCTTCATGGTGTACATCATTTTGTATTAACAATAAAACCCAGAGTAAGACTGAAAAAATCAAATGAAAATGCCTTTTTAGCGGCCGCCAGAGACTTTTTCCTGGACGGGCGAGTTTTTTTTGCGGAGTTGCCGATTTTGGGCGAAAACTCGTGAAAAAATCAGAAATGGTGAATAAATGCAGGAAAAACCTGCCACTCAAAAAAACCGCAAGTTTTTAGAAACTCTCTGAATACTCGACGAGTTTTGCAACTATGGTTATGCATGTGTTTTTGACCTCCTCCTGCAATAATGGCCCACTTAATTCATGATGACTTGGGGCCTTGAATCTCTTACCTGCCACAATCAATGTATTAACCAACTACTCCCAATAAGGACTTGAAGCAACATTAATGATTAAATAGAGTATTGCTGTAATACCAAAATGCGGCCCATGGCAATTTCACCTCATGTTGCAATTCTCTATTCCATGTAGTACCTTCTAATGAAAGTTGCACAAGAAGACTGTTATACTACCCGATCCTCGTATTTATGGCCCAATGGAAGAAGAGCCCCCCATATCTCCCTATGACCCTATAGAACTAAAAGTTGGAATTAGGGCTGCCATTGCCTCTGCTATTTTCTTTTTCTTTGCTTTCCTTTGGTCATATGCTGCAAGAAGTGCTTTCACCTCCTTCTTAATCTTTGGACTAGCTACTATACATGGCGTGACATCTTGGAAAGGGATCCGTGCAAGGTGATATTTGAGTCGATTTATGCCTCCGGTCATACTCTTAGTGCAAAAGATACGAATAACCTCTCCTTGTGCTAGACCTGATGTAGCAAGGATCCTTAGGTTTGCCACCAATTCTTCTAGTTTTAGAAGCCATATTCCTTTTAGAAAAATAAAAATGGAACCTACCAAAAGGGAGACAACATAAAAAAAACAGTAATAACCTAGTTAGCAGCCTAAAGTTAAGAAATAAAAAAATGTTGCATAAAAGACTTCCTTATTCTAGTCTACATTTATTTGGAAATGTACAAAGTATTGCATCACAAACAGTAGTGTTTTCACTTTTCTAATGTCATCTTTACTGTGCATTCGTACTACGAGCTAATGCCAATATGCTCCATTTTGAATAAAAAAGAATTGTGATATGTTTTTTTTTTAAAAGGAGCCAAGAGACCATAATAGATAAATCCTTTCTATGTTGAAGCTTGAAAGTGTTGATTTAAAGATCAATAGAATCTTAGATGTGGAAATTATATAAAGTTTTAAAATTTTGTTCATATTGCAAGTTTAAACAACTTGCAGGCTTGAATTTTCACAGTTATAATTGTGAAAATTCAAGCCTGCAGGTTATTCAATTGAAATTTGTTCATATTGCAAGTTTAAACTACTTGTAGGCTTGAATTTTCACAGTTATAATTGTGAAAATTCAAGCATGCAAGTTGTTTAATTGAAAATTTGTTCATAGACCTGCAGGCTTGAATTATAACTATGAAAATTCAACACTTTATGAAATATCCCCAAGCAATTTTGTATATAAATTTTTTTCAATTTCGTGATTGCAGATGATAAGGCATTTCGTCAGCAGTTACCAATACACTGCTCTGAGTTGGATATTTTCGTTTTGCAGGTTTTCCATTCAATACAGTTGAATGTTTGATAGTGGAGCAGATATATATGCATGCTATGACAGATTTATGAAAGAAATAACAAACAGATATTCCCAAACATTCATTCAATCTAATACAAATTTCCACATACATTTAAGACATTGCAGAATAGGAAGACTTACAGTCCTGACCTTATTTATACGCTGCTTGGCATCCAAAAATGAGTTGGATGACGAACGAGCTTACCTCCTTGTAACAAAACATTATTAACTTCTGTTTCCACCTCAAATGAGAACTGTATATTTAAATTATGTTATTCCAAAAATGGTGCCTTACTAAACCTTGATTTTAACTAAGAAAATGCATTTTGCTGATTTTTTCCCCTAGTCAAGGACTTAACTTTTTGCTGTTATCAAACATAAAGTTGCTGCTATTTTGCAGAGGGATTTGATTAACTTTCCTAAGTATTGAATGATTTCAACTTAATTCCTTGTCTCATTCATACTAAGTCAGAGGCCAGTTCAAAAAGACTTTCACTTTTGCTTGATCAGTTCTCAATTCCCCATTTCCTAATATATGCCCCAAACAGACAAGTAATTGTTGTGCAAACCTGTACTTCTCATTTAGCAATAACTTATTCTCCTTCAAAACTTGCTAAACTTGTTTTAAGTGCATTGGTTGCTTGTCATATGTTTTGCTAAAAATCAATATATCATCCTAGTAAACAAAGAAATGAGGATATTTGAATGGTCTGGATGCTCCATTTATCAAGCAACTGGAACATTACACAACTAAAAGGGAAACACAAGCCAGTCACACAAACCTTTCCTTGTCTTGAATGCCATTTTTCACGCTTCCTCCTTAACTCGATGATACTTGAGTTCAAAATCCAACTTGGTATAGCTGAATTCAAAATTCAACTTGGTGAAGTACTATTATTATATTATAAAATATATTTTACTTATTATTTTTGTTTTGTTAATTTTCTGTTAAGATGGTGGTGTATTTGCAAGGTAAGATGCGGGGCATCTACGTGTTTTATGTAGTTTGTATATGCTGTTGTGTGTGCATGTAGACACTATTAAAGGCTTGGCTGAAACAAATTTTCATTTTTCTGGTTTTTGATTTCAAAGTTGATTTCATTTGATTGATTAGGAAGCAATGACTTACCTCAGTGATACACATGCAGGGGAAAATAATAGCTTTCATAATGCTGCCAATGCAGCAATACATGCTGCAAGGGAAGTGGTTAATGGGGGTGGATATTCTGCAGCGGTTCAGCGCATCCTTAATTCCATGTCAGATGACGAGTTTGCTAAGAAGTACAAATTTCCACCAACAAAGGTAATTGAGGTTATACAAAATATCAGGCCATCGCTGAACTTGGCTCTAAAACTATCGCCGTGGTTGTTGCTGCCCCTGTGCTTATTAATCTTTAAGCTGTGTTGAGATCAGTATGATTTCAACTATAGTTATTTGGAACTTTGTATGCAGTTCTCTTTTCTATTTTTTGGAAATCTATGTGTTGCATCCTTTATCAATGAACGATACTTGATGCAGCTTTGTGAACCATGCAAATGTGAAGTCATCTGCCATCGATCATCCATCTATATTGGTGGGAGATATCTTAAGGTATGTAAAAGAATGGTAGTCTGTTTCTATATTGTCCCATTGCAATTTTTGTGACTAGATTCTTGATACCATTTCAATTCCACTTACAAACTACACTGTAATTGATGCTATGCTTTTTTCCCCTCTTATGTTTTGAGGCATCCTTATCATTTTCACTTTGCTGCAGTTTAAATTAAGAAGACGGGATTTATTATGTTTATTCTATACAATTATATAGGCATAGGTAAGTATTGAGGATGGGTGAACTAGTGTTTGGTTGGTACCTCAATTAAGTGTGCCATTTGTGTTCTAAAGTTCACTTGATAGTGAACATTATATATTTAAGTGTTCAGGAGTTCATAGTTAAGTCCCCTGCTAATCTTTATTCTATGTTATTATATATGCCTCGATGGGCCCTTGCACTTATCTTGGGTGGGTTCCAGTTTGGGTCTGGGGCTGGGTATGTCTTCGGTCTATTTTGATTGTGCCCTAGATGGAACAGGTGAGTTCCGGGTACACTAATGATGTAATTGTGGCATACATGGGTCACATGGAATGCGCATAAAGCATGCTCAAGCACAATTTTTATTTTTCTTCCTCGATACTATTTAAAAAATTCTTTACCTTGAAAATATTGTAGTAATGTTTAGTGAAGTAGATAATTCAAACATGGCCAAAAACTAAGCCAACCAGCAGAGCCTATTTTCTTGTTGGCTTGCCTTGACATTCCAAGTCCCATTTGTTGTAATTTCTATTCAGCAACGATAGCATAACTAACAACACCATGAGTTTGGTGGTTAGCAAGCCAACAAAATATTGAGGTCTCCATGAGGCAACAGTGGTGGCATCAGAATAACCAATGCAACAGTAGGTCATTTTAACTCTTAAGCTCAGTTCATGTTTGACCTATACTGTTAGCTCTCATGACCATGACATTGTTGACGGCCAACTCCTACACAATATGACAACCACTTCCAATAGTAATTTCTTAGGATTTCATATTCTACTGCAAATTTAGGGAATTGACAAGTGTGGTAATCTGAAACGTGTTCACTAAAGGACCTCAAAACTAGATGTGTAAGGTGTAAGTTCATACTAGAGAGTTAGATGTGTAAATGCACCCCATCTTGTAAAAACTTGAGCTTCTTTAAGAAACCTGTATGTTATTAAGTAATGAGGGTCCAATCCCATTTATATAAGTTTCAAATTGAACAAAAGAATTATGCTTCAAACCCATAAACCAGGGAGGAGAAGATGTTGTAGAAGATGCTATAGGCTATAAAAGTGACTGCAAGAGGTTGAAAAAATGATACCCAATAGCTAACAAAGATGCTAGAGATTGTACTGGTGATTGCAAGATGCTGACATAGAGGAACGAAAAAGCTGCATGTTGTAGAAGGGGCTACAAGAGTCTAATGAAGTAAAACCTACTTGCTGATAGTGATGCTAGAAGTTGTAGAAGTGTATACAAGAGTAAGAGGTTGACAAATAGGAACCGAGAAGTTGTGGAAGTGACTATAAGGGGTTGATGAGGTGAGACACAAGCGTTGCCGAAGATGTTATGGTCACTATAAGTGACTACAAGAAAAGAGAAAAGAGAATCCTCAGTCCAATGAGATTGCTACCATCAATATGTCATCACTTAGTATATTGTTATTGCCATGTTCGTTATGAAATTTCTAATGAGGATCCATCATATGACAATAGATGGCTTCAAGTATGATTCATTTATATAACCAATCTGCTTCATATCATGTACTTCCACATCTTGGTTTAAGAGTGGTAGAAAGCTATTTCTACACACCTATACAATATGGTGCTTCATTTGTGTTAGCTCATGCTTTGTGCAACACTCCAAGTGATGGCCAAGCCTCCATCTTGTTGTTAATGCCGAATTCTTCTCGACCATCTATTGCAAAATTAGCTAGATAGTTCGCCAATATATTTAGTTCTTTGTACGTATGTTGTACCTTGTAGGCTTCAAATGAATCCAATAGTTGCTAGGCATCATGCAAGACGTTGGCAAGTTTCCAACTGGACGTATTACTTTTCTTTGTTGCATTTATTATTATCATAGAATCGCCATCCACCTGCACATGGCACACACCATTAGTTTTACACGATGCACACCATTAATTTTACATATCTGCTAGTACCCATGTTGGTACCTTGTTGGCGTTTCAATTAGCACCTCTGGAGTGCTTATTGGAAATGAACAGCTATGCACAGTATTAACTGCTCTTCAAATTAGGAGGGGAAGCTCCCTCTCTTGCTGATGGTTGTGTAAAAAGTAAAGTGAACTAAATTCGTATCTTTTTTACTCAGTGGCAAAGCACAAGGTTATAAAATGCAATGCGTTGTAGCTAAGGTTTTCTTTGGTTTCTGCAGATCTTAACTACAACTAAGCTAAAACTATAACTATCCTATCTCCTCAAGTATTTCAGAGCGAGAGGATTTAGGAGCAATTGGGAATGGTTTGATCACTTAGACAAACTGTCTCTCAAAATGTATTCGAAGGCTCATTGCTCTTTCAGGTTTATGCTGAAATAGAGTTTATGCAAGTAATCATCAAACGGTAAGCTAAATCTCAGGATTCCCAAGGAGGCGAGGTGCTCTGTCTGAGGTGTAGGCTGAAATATAGATTACTAGAAACAACATATAATGATAATCCTAATCTCTAAATTCCCTCAGAGGCGAGGTGCTCTTTCCGAGGTGTAAATTGAAAGAAAGATTATTGAAACAACAAACATGAAAGATCTTGAGAATTTTGGATCAAAGGCATGTGGCTCTCTTGATTTATTATCTCAACTTCAATCAAAGATTACACTTTGGGACGACAAATTGCATGAAAGAGGACAATCACACATGCGATCAACCAAATACACTTGACAAATATTGAACACAAATACTTGAATAACAAGAACGCAAGCAAACTGCTCAGTGTTTAGCTATAACAAATATGATTCAAGAACATATACTAAGTGAACAAAACACAGGCTATCCGACATCAACGTTTTGCTACTGTGAAGTAAAGTTAAAAACTAATGAGCAAAGGTTGCTCTTATTTATAGAAGCTCAAAGGAGTAGGGAACCCTAAAATCTCCTTGAGTTAACATTCAGTTCTTGCCAATCAACAAGATTTATTCCTATGTCTAAATGCAGGTAACCTAACAGTTAACTGGAAAGACTAGTTCAATTAACTGATTCTAATCTTAAAAGAACTCCACATGTATATAGGTGTTTCCAAAAATAGACATGCACGATTGATGGGACAACGAGTTAACTGGGAAAGAGGCATCAAGTTAACTACTGTGTCTAATGTCATCTTTGGAAAAGGGTGGGACGTCCTACTTGGAAGTTTACACCTCAACACTTTGAGTCATCAACTCCTCTAACCAGTCGTTAACTATCTTTGTGTTTGGACAACTGATACTTCTTAGGATGATGATGTGTCTTCGCAACATCTCCTCGCCACTTGCAATCTGATCCTGGTATTCACTCTTCTTCACAGTTGCGTCATCAAGTTTCGCCGACATGGCTGCAATCTGACTTAACCTGCAGTCAACAGGGTCACTGCAAAAACTACTATGGATGAGGTTTTGGAATTTGATCTGCACGTTGTCATATGCAATCTACTCACCGTCCTCATGTTGATACTGGCAAGGGACTCGTGATATGAAAGTTCTCGCGAACTTGATAGCACTTGTCACCTTTTGTCTACTCTCGGTCAACTCTGTAGAGATTACCTTGTAGGTTTTTGCCTTGAAGAGTTGCTGTTCTCTTCAAGTAAAAAGTTTTTTTTTATGCTCGTTTGCGGTGACTGAAACGTAGGCCATCCTCAAATGAGAATGGGAGTGTGGAAGGTACTGTGGTAGTAACCGGTGGCGGCTCTGTAATTGAAGTAACTACCTTTCGCATCTTCTTGCTGTCCATTGAACGATAATGCCGTTTACGCCTTCCAAGGCGTCCAAATTAACTACGGGCTTCACTTGATGCACGTCTGTGTCGATTGTTTTCAGGAAGTCATGAAGTAAGACCGATTTGGTTTTGTATTCAACTTTGGAGAACTACATTTTGAAAAACTTGACTGTTGACTGTAAACGCGGATATGTTTAGGCAACTTTTTTTGGTGAGGCTAAAAATAGCTTCTTGAGGGGCAATTTTTTCGAAATTTTTTAAGATGTGGCTTTTGTTGGCGCCTGTGAGCTGAACAAACCCAGTTTGTCTGTTTTTTGAAACAGTGACTTTTTTCAGGAAACCCTAATTTTGGGGGTAGCGGGACAACTTTTTCTGAGAAATTTTGGCACGTGGGTTATGTGGTCAATTCTATGTAGAACAAACCTAGTTGATCATATTTGCGAGAAAACGAAGTTTACCCGTGCATGCGAGAAAACCTAAGACAAGAATAGAAGAAATGTGATGGGGAGAAGCTAGAAGTTATAAACTGCTGCCCTGCAATCTTTAAGAAAATGATGGCTGGAGATGTAAATGCTGAAAAACTATTGCTCTGTGCAACCTTAGCTTGGAACCACAAAGAACACTGAAAATAGCCTCCGTTAGATCTTTCAGTAGGTGTTGGAGAGAAAATAGCTGTGTTTTGCTCTTCAACCTGCAAGAAATAATGGAGAAATGATGCCTAGGTGGAAGTGTTAGCTATGGCGCCAACCTTGATTGAAAAGTCAATGTGCATGATTGCCTTGTTAATTGCAAGTTCTCCACTGATTTTGGGATGCCTAGGCTTGAAGAAGACTTAAAAATGTAACTGAGAGTCAACTGGGCCCACTTTGACTTTAGGCGTCCAAGCTTTAGGGAGTTAGAATTTTTTTAAAATTTTCAACTTTTGCTGTGATGCACTGCGTCAGTTTGACCCTATGTTGGCATAACAACTAGCACCTCTGGAGCAAGAGTTGGTACGGACAGCTATGCACACTACGCAATGAGTGCTCTTCAAATTAGGAGGGGAAGCTCCCTCGTTGTGCTTGACAAAAGTGCTTTGAAAAGGAAAGTAAACTAAACTAAATCCTGTCTTTTTGTTTCAGCTGTAGAGGTACAAGGCTTTCTCGAAAACTATATATGTTGCAGCTGAGTATTTTCTGGTTTCACAAACTACTAACTACAACTATGCCAATTACTTAAAATCTATCTAGTTTCCTCAAGAAAACAGAGCATGAGGAAATGGAGCAAGGTTTGACTATCAGACGATAAACGAGTATAGAT
This sequence comes from Sequoia sempervirens, assembly GCA_007258455.2. Taxonomy (NCBI): domain Eukaryota; kingdom Viridiplantae; phylum Streptophyta; class Pinopsida; order Cupressales; family Cupressaceae; genus Sequoia; species Sequoia sempervirens. Next base: position 39,149 of record VDFB02273889.1, read on the forward strand.
TCTCAACTTGAAGGCAAGGTGGCACATCTATCAGCTCAATCTAAACACGTTTATTGGTAACAACATCACACGATAAACTGAATATGGATTCTCAACTTGAAGGCAAGGTGGCACAACTATCAGCTCAATCCAAACAAGTTTATTGTTCACAATAACACATGATAACCAAGTGCAGATTCTCTACTTGAAGGCAAGGTAGCACAACTATCATCTCAATCTGAACAAGTTTATTGAACACAAAACAGATTTTATCTAACTAAGGAAAGAATTCACTATTAGAATTGCATGAAACCCTATGTGGCATAACAATTTATCATAACAGAAAATATGCATGAACAGATACAAAAAGAGCAATATTGAGGGCAAGGTAGGCGCAGCATATATTTCTCTCTTGTGCAAAAGTTATGTACAAATGAGCAAAAACTCTTATTTATAGACATCAAAAGGTGTAGGGAACCCTAAAATCACCTTGAGTCAACTACAGTCTTGCAATGCATGCAAGATTTATTGCTAAACCCTAATAAAGCAAACTATACAGTTAACTGGAAAACTACCATCAGTTAACGAAAAATCCTAAGTGAAACTCCAAGTAAATAAAGCTAATCTTAGAATAGATATGCATGTGATGAAACAACGAGTTAACTTGAGAAAGTAACACCAAGTTTAACTCCTGTGTGTAATGTCTATTCTGAGAGGTGGGAACTGAAGTCTACTGATCGTGATCTCGAACAATCAATCCCCCAACGAGGCTGTCAACTGCATCAGCATTTGAATGTCAGCAACTTGAGCAATCTTGGCAATCTTTGCACACTCAAACTAGCATTTCACTGACTTATAACTTTGGCGGCTCCGTAACTGAAGTGATGGCCACTGTTTCTTCTGTAGCTTGACGCTTTTCATGCTTTTGCATGACAAAACTGCGAGATTTGACTGCGCACACTCTGTTTGTGAGAAATGCAAACGAACTTGCTGCACACGCAAAATTCCAACAGTATCAACCCTCTAAACCGGCTTTGGAAGAAAATCGGCCATACGAGGCATGCAACCATGTGGACTTGAGTGATTACATCTGTCAATCCTCTAAATGCACTTGATACAAATCGGTGTCAGCTTTTCTGACAAAATCATGAATTAAGACCAATTTGGTCTTGAATTCAGTCTACGTGAACTGCACTCTGAAAAACTCGCCTGTTGACTGTGAACACGACTATATTTTGACAAGATTTCTGGAAAGCTAAAAATAGCCTGCGGAGGCTAAAAATAGCCTTTTAAAGAGTTATTTTCGGTGAAAAATCTGAGATATGGGTTTTGTCCAGAAAAAGATTCTAAGACAACCCAGAATGTCAAAAATGCGAAAATCTAACTTCTTCTCGACCATGCAAAGAGTTTTCAGTTGAGAAAATTAGAAACTCGAGAACGAATGTTCTGAAGTTAAAAATTCCTGAAAAATCAAACGCACGATTTTAATTCGAGGAAGTTATATAGAAATGATCCAGATGTTCAGACTTGTCAAATTTGCCAATTTCAGGAACATGCAAATTGGATTTTGAGAAAAAATTGAGAATCAAGGAAGAAAAAGACATTTTTTATATGCTTTTTCTTTTGTGAAAATCGCCCCTGTTCTTCAAATTTGCTGATGAATGTGAACTTTAACCTGCAAAAAAGAAGTGTTTGATGAAATCGCCCTTGACTGCTGATGAAGAATTCGCCTTTGCTTTGCTAAAATTCGCCTTTGCTTGAAAATTACGAATTTCTCTTGAAGTTGCGCCTTTGCCTTGAAGAAATACGAATTTTGCTTTGAAGATATGAATTTCTCTTAAGAAAAACGAATTTCTCTTTAGCTTTGTGAAAAATAAATGAAGATGGCGCCATGTTTAAATAAGAAGAAATTCGCACCAACTTGTGAACTGCAAGATTTAAAACCCTGATTGAAATAGAAGTCTTTCAATTGGTCCCCTTTCAGTTGAACTACCACTGACTCGAAGTTCGAAAATAAATAATAATAAAATATTCATTATCATGCAATTTGCAAAAGGCGCCAATTTTAGAAATTTGCCATTTAATGCCAAAATATGCAAAATAAATATTAAATATTATTAAACTTCAGTTGACAAACCGAATGAAGCTTTGAGATTCATCGGCGAACTTCACTAATTCCGAAAAGTCATCGTTTGACCTCATTGGCGTCCATTTGCTTAAGTTATTACACTTTTTATTAACTTCCTACTTTGTAGCTGACTTCAAAGTTACAACTGGCCATCTTCGACATTGATTTCTGAGTGACCGGGTGAGGTTGTGACCGAGCTGGTGAATTGAATGCGAAGCCTGCTGAGCAAAGAAGAAATGTCTGCTGGGAGTCATCACTGCAAAATCCATCATTTAACACCTCAAAGAATTAGGCGCCCTTGATTAAATTGATTTTCAGGTACTAGACAACCATTTTCCTAAACTGTTAACCATTTTCCTAAATTGTCGTCTGACACTTCAAACAGCTGCTAACGGCAAACGGTGAACCCTGCTGATAGGCAACCGAGCTCACTGCATGACTAGAAGCATTCTGCATCCAACGGATATACGCACGGCATCTGAAAAGTGCATTAAGGGCCTGAAAAGTAAAAGTGCCCCTGAGCTACAGTTGCACTGACACCATTTTGACCAAAGTTGAACTTTCATCCAAGTACCCTACTTTGTCCTCCGATACTAAGAGCTGGAATGCCCCGATTTGTGTGCCGACTGTCTCTCTGCATAGCTAGGAGCATTGAGAAGAGATATCTCTGGAGATGACGAAGTGAGAAAACTGCTTCTAAGACCTCAAAAATACAAGTGCGTTTTTTATTTAAAATATACGCCCCATACTTAGCCATTTTCTGGATGTCTTCACTTTTCAGCATTTTACAAAGACCTCGCACGTACGAGCGTTTGCCAAATCCCGAAGGCTGACGGCTAGGCTCGTTGGATAGCTGGAGTAATTACGCTCAAGTGTCGTGAAGACTTTGAACGCGAACAACTTCATCTGACAGGCCTAAAGGCTAGGCGCCCTTGGCCTATAGAAATACAATGAAAATTTTATGCCAATCCGCCTGTTTATTTACGTGCCTGGTAGAATCTTTGCCACGATCTTTTAGAATGTCGGATTAATAGGCAACTTGGTGCAACGCGAAGCTGGACTAGAGTAGTACTGATGTCAGGAATACCTCATTAGCAAACTGGATCATCTCAAGGGTCATTTTGAAAAGCGCCCCTGAGCTACAGTTGCAGTGGAAACACAACGAAGAAGCTCAAGGATGTGAAAACTCTATTATAAGCTCATCTCCAGACATCGACTGCTAGAGCTCTGGGACTCGGATGACTGCGTTTGATAGCTCGTTGGATAAGCAGACTAGTCACGAAGAGATTGACTGCATCATCCACCAGAAATACCAAGATCCAACACCCCTTTAAGAAGGGCACCCTCAAGCTACAGGCGTGCTAAAAGCTAGAAAAGGACAAGCTTCTGCAATCTGGAACTTTGGAATCTTCAACTTCTGTCGCCAATTGCCGGAATTATGGGTCTCGGAAAGCCTCGCAGGATAGCTCATCAGATAGGCAGACCAATTCTGAAGAGATTGACTGTAGTTATGAGCACTTATCACAGACTTTAGGCCTTCAAAAAGAAGGGCGCCCCTAGGCTACAGGTGCGCTTTCTTGCTTTTCTCTGAGAAATCTTCATAATTTAATCACTAAAAACTCCGTCTTGACCACTGAAATGATCATGCGAAAGCATAGTTGTCGTGAAACGCTTCTTCATCGTGAAATGCTCCATTCTGAGCCTCCGATGTAGGTTCTGATCAATGGATGGTGCCTTTGACTGACAAACTACTGACAAAACTCCATGCTAGATATTGCCCAAAAACTGTATTTTACATCATTTTAGCAAGATTTAGACTCTTTTAAACAAAATGCCTTGATGAAGCAAAAATTTTGGTTTTGGGTACAACACCCTAAATTCTGATCGCTTGATTGATCTTGAGGCTTGGCTGATAGTCTCATTGCGGAGTTGGATCAACTCTAAAGAGATGTTATTGGGAGCTGAAAACCTCAAAAATGATTTCTAATGGCTTGAATCCTTGGGCGCCTTTTCTTGGAAGGGTGCTTTTCTTGTCAGTGTTAGTCATTTTTCAGGGATTTTCAAAATCCTCCATTCTTGACCCTCTATGCCTTAATCTGCAATCACCATTGATTGATGAATCCTGCAAACATGCCGAGATATGGAATGGAAAACCAGTTCAATTCCGGAAAGAATGACTGGTATTGCACGTCTAAAAGTTGATTAAAAGTGCTCAAAAGTTTGGGCGTCCTTGGCCTGCAGGGGTGCAGACCTTTTAAGCTATAATTTTTACTTTGCAACCTTCGACGAGATGCTCCAGTTTGGTCTTTGTCGCCGAATGTTTGATTGCTCCGATGATCATGCTAATTGTTTCATCATGAAGATTGATCAAAATGGAGGACTTCCTGGTAGCTGTATCCGATGAAAGTTGCATCTGAGGCCCCAAAAGGTTGGGCGCCTTTTCCAAGGAGGGTGCATTTTCTTCAACACGGCCAATTTTTCACATTTTCCAACTTGCCTTGACTTTCAGCATTTCACACTTGATCTTCGTTTACGAGCGTTTGATAGGTCCCATGGATTGGCAGCTGGATTCATCGCGTGGCTAGAAGGATTTTGAGCAGGTCTCTTGGAGAAGATAGTTGTTGAAAACCTCATCTGGTAGACCAAAAGGGTGGGCGACCTTGGCTTGCAGGGGTACATTTGACCTTTTGACTTTCATTTTATCCTCCATTTTACGTGCTTGTTTGATCAACAACTACTGTCGTTTGATATGTCCTCTGAACTGGCGAACAAATTCGTTGTGAAGCTAGATTGAAGTTGGGAAGATCACCTAGAGATAATTGTTTCAAAAACTGACATCTGATGGCTCCTTCTTTGGGCTCGCCTGGGCTACAGGGGTGCAGTTTCCTTGATACACTGCCATTTTGGATGTCTCTTGCCTTGTAGCGTCTTCCGCCTCTGCCTTCGTTTGCCGGAGTTTTGACAAACCTGTTGGATTTGTTTGATGATTTTCTGGAAAGCTAGCAAAATTCTGAAGAAGATGACTTGTTTTGCAAGTGTTAAGAACTGCATTTGGCCTCTCAAATTCAAGGCCGCCCCTGGCCAACAGGGGTGCTTTTGGCTCTAGACTTGATCATTTTCTAATGATTTTCACCTCTTTGTACTTTGCAATCATCGTGTTGCTTGACTGAGTTGACTGCGTTTGAGCATTGCTGCTGCTGACGCAAGTATGTTCACCATTGTGATTGCTTTCATCATTTTACGTGCACGGACACTACAAAGTTGACTTGGGTGTTGATTGCAAAGGCATCTCCCTTGTAGCAAGGTGTATTGTTTCCAGACTTGAGAATATTTTTTACATTTTTCACCTTTTGAAAAATCCCCTCTGTCACAAAGCATCTTTTTGAGCATCTTTCGCCATAGAATCTTCTGTGGTGCATTTGAGGCTTAGATTTCGACACCTGGTATTTGGCCATCTGCCTTTTTTGACCTCAGAGGTCCTAACTTTTCCCCTAAAAAAGTGAAGTAGACCCACCAAAGCAAAACTAACTTTTTCTTAATTTTGACTTGACCAGTGTTATCGTGAAGTGAAATAAGCCAATCAAAATTATTTTCAGTCATTTCTAGAAAGATCCTATTTTTAGGGTTTTTCCTAAAACCAGGGGCTTGAAACCCTAATTTTCAACATTTGCCAGTATCATCTAGACAATAAACCCACAAAAAGCCTATGCTTCGTTTGACCTAAAACTGACTTTTGACGACAATTTTACAAGATTTAGACCATTTTATCAAAATGCCTTATTGAAGCAAAATTTTTATTTTGGGTACAACATAACCCTACGAAAATTAAAATGCCCTTCTCAGATGAATGGAGTTTTTGTGATTTTTTTCAATTTGATAGGTGTTCCATTTTATCAAAATTAAACACATTGCATTAAATGTAAAATAATCAACTTCACAATGTAAAGATATGCATGAATGCGAAGGTCAAAGTCTGAACTTCATTTCACTATTCTTGACTGAGATTTACACACTATGAGCAGAAGTACATTTCAGACTTCATTACAACCATACTGTGTACTGTTTTGGGCTATTTTGATGATGATTGCACTCAGAGATAAATAGCAGCATGAAAGAACTGCAACATATGACTGTTACAGTAATATTAAAGCTCGTGATATGACATAAACCACCCAGAATGTACTCTCAGACTTTAACAAGTTTATCAGAGCTTTAATATGAGCAGAATACTTAGAATTTATGCACCAATATGATACAGCAGCAGTATAGGCAACTCTTTTCTTATACGCAGACCCTAGATATGCAACAATAAACCCCTATTTGCAGTTACAGATTGAGCAACAGCAATTTACAAGCAATTTTAAATATCTCAGACCTGGTTATAAGTTCGCCTGGGTTAATGGAGGTTGAATCTTGCACAAAAACGGCGCAGAATTGCTGCAGCAGCAAGTAACTCAGTTCTGATGAATCAGACGCCAAAGACTAGTTCCTCCTTTAAATCTCCCATGCAGCCATTGGCAGAGGGTTCACGAGTTAACAAGGTCTGCTTACTGTTCCAGGAAAGCCACAAACAGGTTCTTTTGGTTGAGATGCCACCACACAATTGATTATAGGCTGGTATAAGATGCACAGGAGCAGCCTGAATGAATCGCTTCACTCAGAGGATAAACATGCCTCTCTAAAGACTCCAGACTCTCCCAAAATAATCACGTCCCTGCTCAGAAAGAAGATATAACCCAGCGCCCAGGGTTTGGAATGCTGCACGATTTCTTGATGGCTGAGACCACCATAAACTGAAGATATTTAATGTTGCAAATGAAAGCTCAGTGAGGGATATTGCCTAGATTGCAGAAAGAAGATATTCGTCCAAGCTTGAATGAAATATCCCACCCCTGTTGAGATATTTAATTTTCTGATTTTTGCCTGATATTTTCAGTTTATTGATGTTCCATTTTATCAAACTAAGAACATTGACATAGTAGATAAGATGGTTCACAATATGCAATCATATGCAACATCTGGATACATCACTGGTTTTTGCAATATAAAGAACAGCAGTACCAAAATGATTCATAACTGAAGATACAGTGATTGGAACAGACTTGTAACATCTTTCTCAAAACCACACACACTTCATAGCGGGGCCTAACATTACATAGCAACATTAATGAGACTGCAACAGCAGATAATACACTAATTTCTGAGCATTGGCAAGACTGGTTACAAGGTATAACGTCTCAGATTTTGAACAGAAGTTCTGAGACTCAGTCTTATGCAACTCTTACACACAGTTAAGCTAGTGATATGCTCAGATTACACACAGCAGTTCACCCTATTCTAATTTCTGATTACACCCAATACTGTAGCTGATACAATACAATTTCTGAGTATTAAATGATATGAGAGACAACAAAATAAAGTATCTCAGACCTGGAATATTGACGCCCAAGCAAGGAAGGGCTTCTTAGTAATCTTCAGATGACTGAGGGCTCTCCAAGAACCAAGCGGCTACCTCCCAGACTGTGAGCGCGTCCTTTTCTAACGGTAGACTCCTCCCAGATTAACACGCAGGTCCAGAATGACTAGCTACTTGAGCATATTGATGAAAGATGGTCACAGATTGCTATGCACCAGTCAAGAAGGCTTCAATATCTCCAATACGTTGATTCTAAAAGGTTTGATTCAAACAGAAACCCTGCTACAAAGAATTGCTTCTCTCCTTGAGACCACGTCCCTTTCAAAGGCTTTCATAACCTTCAGTTTCAGAGCTCATAACTGTTCAGAATGCTCCAACAGTGAAATGCCTAGGGTTTTGTTTAGGCCACGACCCACTTATAAGCAATTGCAAACTCAGAAAATACCCAATCGATACAACATGAAGACTCAGCCAATAATGTTCAGAGGAAATCAGATATGTAGCAATATCTCTACTCAAACCCTTATGAAATACTTCACCAATTTGCTCAATAATGACTACTGGATGTAGCCAGCACACAAAGCAACCTTCAGATGTTCTGCACACCTTCAGGTAGCTGAGATCAATGAGAGGCTCCATTCCCAAAGATTAAATTTGCAGAAGAAACCCCAGGTTCTCCTCCAACGCCAGCAGCAAAAGCCAAGTGTTAATAACATTCATCAATGATAATCTCATTTGCTATTGATGCTTTTTATACTCCTCTCCAAAGGGGGTCGATTTCTCCAAAAGGCCCTTTTAATCATTAAAAATCATTAATAATTACTTTTGATGTGACTTTATTATTTGATTACTTGGGCGCCCAACACATCATAAATGCACTTTAATAATTGACTTTATAATGCCCCCTTATAATAAAGTCAACATGAAACATTATAATATGCACTTTATAATTAATTATTAATAAAGTATTACTTTATTAATAATTAAAATGTCATAACTCCACAAATATTCATTATTTCTCGATTTCGTCAGAACCAGGTGGTCAACCACAGAAACCACTACTCATCCAAATGCCTTTCCCAAAATAGAAAGATTGGCCACTGACACTCTATTGACTTACTATAAATAGTAAGTGCGTGAAAACGGAACTAGAGACCTCTGAATAGCTTAGCCTAAAAAAAAACCGACAATCTGGAGAGGTAAACACTGTCAACTGCTACCTGAAGAGCTCATTAACGCCCAACTGGAACCTCTAATCACTGAACACTAGCCTACAAGGGTCAACTGATAGGCTAATCCTTTGAAATATGACACTCATGAAAGTGGGGACATTACATTGAAACCCTTGCACAGATACAAACTGAATATATTTGCTTAACCCATTTTTGTCTCCGTAGGAGACTCACAAAATTGCATTATCGCTCAAGTAGAAGACCTGTATGATCTCCTCCACGAACCAGCTAGGGTGGATTCGTTTCACCATCAAAACTAGATGCCCTAAGGTTTCCCTGTCCCCAAGACCAAGAAGCTTCGAGAACTCTCCAAGTGAAAATGAGAAATAATCCAAGGATGAATGAAAATGAGCCTCCAAATCTCCTTTTATATTTCTCACTTTAATTTCCCGCTCAAATATAATAAAGTGGCTTTATTAAGTTACCTTTTTAATATTTCACTTAAAGTCACTTTATAACATATTTAATTAATCACTTAACATTACCTTTTTAATTTTTGCTTTTCTCGCTAGGTAATATTAAATAATTAAATAAATGAATTCCCTTATCTCGCCTTTAGCCTATGGGAATTAAATAGGCTAAATTAGCATCTTGGGTGATCATAGAGAAGGGGACATTACAAAAATTCCCTTTTGGTCAAGTTTATAGCCAGTAACTAGGTCATTCTTGTCATGTAATCAATGCTAGCCAAGTTATCCTTCCTATCAAGTTACCAAGTCTTCAAGTTTTGGTTTATTCTTCCTAGCTGACAATGTTTGTAGATTGGCCATAGATGAGGATTATCAAATGTAATGTCCCCATTTTAGCCCTACGCTCTTCATTTGGATTTAGCCTATTTCCAGAAATCCGTAGGCTAAGCTGAAGTAGAAAATTAGGGTTTCCTCTTTCAGATACCACTCAGTTGGCGTTCAGAGGATGTTGTGCAGACTTACTATTTATAGCAGTTCTCTATTTTTAGCAAGTCTATCTTTTGGCAGTATCTGCTTAGCAGCAATTCAATCCCTTGCAGTTCGGTTGTTCAGTTTGGCTTTCTGATGGTTTTGAAGCGAACTTACTATTTTTGGCATTGGATATTTTTAGTATGTCTAATTTTGGCAGTGGCATCATTTGAGCATCAGCTCAGGTCATCATTCGATTTCTGGCAAAATTAGTTTGGGCGTTGGTTTTTGGCTTTGCCTTCTATCTCTCCTTTGGACTGAGTTTCAATACTTAGTCAATTTTATAATTTGAGTTTGTACCTTGTGCCTAGGAGTGATAATTTCATGTTGTTTTTAAAGAGGGGACATTATGGGGTCAATTGTGCATTTAATGATTTATTAAATGGTTTAGTATTGCATTATTAAGTTGGACGCCTAAAGGGAGGCTGAATACAGTTTTATTATTTCAAAAAGTAAAATGCTTAAAGGTGGCGTCCCTCTTGGAAGTTGAAGTGATCCAACTTCTTGGAATTTGAAGTGATTTAGTTGCCAATTGAAGCTTATATATTGAGGCTTTGAGAAGAGTTCACGATCTTTGGAAAATATTGTTAAGTTATGCTGCCGAATTGATTTCAGAACCCGACTAAGGGGGAGCTTAGTATTTTACACCATTCTTCGGGCCTGAAACTATGGTTCCCTAGATGGTCAATTGGGAGTGTGCTTCATTCAGAAGTGCACATTGAGCTTCAATGTTGGTGAATTTGGTGATAATTTCCAGATTTGAGCTTGCTGGTTTTGTATTGCTGAAGATGTTTTTAATTGCAGCTCATAGAGGGAATTTAATTTCATTATGGGTATTTGATTATTCAATGTTTTTGCTCTTGGCGCCCCTAATTGTGCATTTGCAGATTTTATCATTGAAATATTGATTTTTAAAGCAAGGTCGACTTCTTCCTAGGGCCGTACCTTGTACTTGGTGCTTTGGATTTCGTGCTGGGCCATTTTGGTGATATTTGTGCTTGGATAGTGGCTGCTTCTTGGTCGCCCAGTTTTGGAATTGATGTAATTTCGGTTTTATTGGATTTTGGAGGAGTTTGGTAAGAGTTTTGTGCATTCTTGGGTGTTGATTAGTTGCTAGTTTTATATCAGATTTATATCAGAAGAGTGTTGGGTTGGATTAGAGGTGATTTGAATGAGATTTGAGCATTATAGGGAGATCATGGTTGCTGGTCTGTATTTTAGTGAGTTGGTATTTTATTTCAGACTTAGTTCTTTCCTTGTGATGCAATATTTCTTGGGCAACTATGCTGCTAGTGCTCATGTGCAGTCCATTTGAAGAAGGCAGAAGCTTTGTGGTGAAGATATGAGTAGTTAATTGATGGCTAATTGCTGGTAAGAAATCTCAGTTTGCTAGTTTATATCAGATTCATCAATAAAACAGATTTTGGCTTGTTCTTTAGTAGTTGAAAAGATTTGAAGTTAAGAAATTATCTTTCATCATTTGGCATTGTTTATATAGCAATAAAACTTTGTAATTTGCAAAACATTTGCATTGTAAGGCTGAGAATAGTAGTACTATTTCAGTCATTTATACTTCTGCATTTACTTGTGTTTTAAATTCAAACATTGTAACCCCTGGATGGTTTACCGCCAGTGTGGAGGAAAATACATTTTGTAACTTCAATTCACACCCACTATTTAAGTGGCGAATCCCCACTGTTGAGTGGATGCCCGCCGCAACGGATGAATTAGTTTGTTTTGTAATTTCTTTCCACCACTGTATTAGTGGAAGTGTGGAAAACTTTCATGGCTGGTTCACTGCCTAGCTCCATTCAATTGTAATTTCATTTTAGTTATTACTTAGTTTTCTCCGCCATATGACAACACCTCTCCTTCCTTGGGATTGAGTGTGCATTCTTGGCGTTGAGATCTTTTAAATTTGGATTTTAGTTTTGGAGCTAATGCTAATTCATTTGGCGTAGTGTTGATTGTTTGTGAAATTCTTGGAAAAAATTGAAGGGGCTTATTTCATCAAATGTAGGGAATGAAGTTTTGAATGTTAAGGTGACTCCAAATAGGAAAAAGATGAAGGGAATATCATAGAAAGGTGGAGAAGACCAGATGAAACATTGCCCTAGAAGAAAAAATATGAAAGATGGCAAGGTCATCATAAAACTAAGCAATAAGGAAAGCAAGTAAAAACATGACACATATTATTAGGTGGCTCAACTAGCTTGAAACTGTGCTTAAGTAGGCAAGTAAAGAAATGGTGTTGTTTTTAAGTGGCGAAGCCAAAGAAGAACAATGCCTTAAGTGGTGTTCACTTTATGAAACTATGACTATCATATTAGTTATAAAGAAACAAGTTAAAATCTGTAATGTCCCCTTTCTAGCTAGTGGTTTGGGGAGTTAGGGTTAGCCTATTTCTACGGTTCCCGTAGGCTAACGAGATGTTTAGGGGACCCTTCGGAGGGGATTCAGGGTCTTCAGCAGGCTTGCATTTTCGTCTCTGCATACTTAGCCCAGTGATCCAGTTGGTTGGTTGGCCTTATGAGGCAGTTCAAGGCTTATCATTTCTACTTGCTATTTATAGCAGTACCAGTTCAGTGGTTTCATGTCTATAGTTGGAAGTTGTGTTGGAGGCACTCTCAAGAGTCTGTTGCCTGGTTATTGATGAGAGTTGTCTTTAAATTAAGTTATTAAAGTCAAAATACTTAAATAATGTTATATTATTAAAGTGACTTATTAACTTAATGTTATAAAGTAACTTTAATAAGATACTTTATAATATGGCATTATAAGTGGATGATAAAGTAACTTTATTTAAAATGTTATATTTTTGAGTTACTTTATTAAGTGGCACATATTCCAAAAGTGAAAATGATTAAATGACTTAAAGACCAGATGTGGTGTCCCTTTTTGAAGAGGAAAAATATTTTAATATTTCAAAAAGTAATTGCTTGGAGTTGGGCGTAGGGTTTTGGAGAAGGTTAAAAGGGAAAAAGGAGATCATTTTCACTATGCAAGTTTATTATTCACAATTACGAGAGCTGAGCAACAGGTCTGCAGGTATAAAGTTTCAAGCTGATCAGAGGATGAAAATCCTCGATTAGGACAGGATCTATAGGCGTGAAAGATCATCCAAAGATTCTAGATTGAATGGTCTCAATTAGAGGGCATTATCAAAGGATCTCACAGATTTTAGAAGAAGTTTTAATCAACATTTTCAGTGTTTCCATTAGCAGTTAGAAATAAGGGTTTGAGTTAATAAATTGCAGATCATAGCTTTTAGATTTGGCATGTGGGAATTAATCCTTTGCACTCTTGCCTGGCATCATAGAAACCGTCATTTGCAGGCTGTACAAGGGCAGATTGGTCCATGTTTGCAGGCCGTACAGTCCAAGACACCCAATCAGGTTCTAATGCAGTAAGAATACCTTCCTTTTGAGGCACGTGGGAGTCCATAGGAGGCCGTACAGCTCATAGAGAGGGACGTGGGAATTCTCAAAGCTACACGCCCTTGTTTGGAGGTTGGAAACAGTCAACATCAAGGCGTCCAGGTTCAATCAGTAGATCTGCAACCATTCTCAAGTGTAAAGTTGACCAAACCACAGTTTGGTGCTTGGGGTTTTGAGCCAATAATTGCTGTTTTAATAAATCAGACCTTTAGCAGTTACAATCAGCAAATGGGTATGTTTTGATTGTGTTTCAATTCAATAAAGATTACTGGGTTTTCATTCATTTATGCAATTTCCATTCTGTTAAGTGTATTTTTGCAATTTCTTTCCATTTCCGACACTTTTTCCTGCAGCACAAAAAATTAAAAAAAAAAACAGAATACAAACCAAAACAAAAAATCAGATTTGAAACCCCAGGGGTACATCTCAAAATCACACATTTGAGTTGGCCCTCTCACTTGAAAATTGCACCATAAAGGGTAGGACTATCGATGAATTATGCTCTGGCAAAGATATAAGAAGGCATAAGGAATTTTGAACTTTTTAAATGACATAACGAGTCCAATTCAATACCAAATATGGCAAACACTAACAAACATCATGCCAAGTTCTAAGTAGAATTAGAATTGCAATTTTCAAGAGGTAATGCTAGCAGGAAATCATGATTAGCTAAGTGGAAAAACATTCAAGAAATCAGGAACAGCATTTAAGGGGAAAGAATAAAAAGGGTATCATGCTTTTTGCTTGGCAATGCTAGCACTAAAACACAACAGTGGCAAATACATAAGTGAATGGTGCCCAAATTAAGGGCAGTTTATAACTCAAAATATGTCACGTTGTCTTGGTGGCAAAGCCTCCTAAAAACTCTGCCCACAGAAATCAAATTTTCTTACTTTTGAAAATTGACACCAAGACAATTGTTATGAAGCAAAAAGTGGCTATGTTAATGTTATTGAGCAGCTTCGGGTTCATCCTTCCAGCCACGAGTGAAGACATAAATAAATGTAGCCTATCGGCTATTTATTTATATGTATCATTTAATGAGAATATGCGCTTCTCTTGGCAACAATATAATTTCTCTTGGGCCGACCTTCCTTATGATTTGTATTTATTATTTGTAATTATATTATTGTATTCTGGCCGACCTTGTAATATGAAGAGGTGCGACCTCTCTCACACTTGTATATATACAAGGTCACCTTCATCTCTTTATCATCAAGCAAGTTCTATTCATTCTCTCATTTAGGTGCGAATTTCTTCAAGAGCAGAAGTGCGAATTTCTTCAAGAGTAGAATTGCGAATTTCTTAAGGGCAGATTTAGCAGTCCAAGGAAGTGCAGATCTTCATCTGTTATTGCATTTGGTATAGGTGCTGAATATTGGCCTTGTGATTGGCCTCATTGTAAAGAGAATTATTGCCATTACTTTTATAAGAGAGAACTTTTGTTGCTGGGTTTTTCTCCCTCAAGAGGAGGGTTTTCCCAGGGTATCTGCTGTGTTATTGTGTCTGATTTTGAATTAATTTTCTGTGCATATAATCTGATTATAAAAATTCATATGGTATCAGAGCGGGTTTGAGAGGATCGTGATCAGATTATTGCTAATCAGCATGCCCTATTGTTCACTTAATCAAGATGGTGAATGGTTTGAAGGTTGAGGATAGACTCGAAGGTGCATCCAACTTCACATCATGGAGATTTAGGATCATGCTTACCTTGCGTGAAAATGACTTGGGTGAGTTCGTGGAGTCTAGCGTTTCTGAACCTGAGGAGGAAGAAGAAAAGTTGCAGTGGCTGAAGAAAGACATTAAAGCAATGAAGATATTGGTTGATTCCGTAAAGGATCACATTGTTCCTATCATCTCTAAGTTGAAGACAGCGAGAGATATGCTCAAGACCTTGGAAGAGATGTACGAAATCAACAATACCAGTCGGGCACTTGCACTGAAGCAACAACTTCATCATGTGAAGATGGCGAAAGGTGAATCAGTGATTGCATACTTTATGAGGATTGCAGATTTGAGAGATCAGCTCTCTACAATTGGGCATATGGTTGATGACAAGGATCTGACTATGCTCGCTCTCAATGGGCTGCCTTTGTCTTGGGAATCATACATTCAGGGAATCAGTGCAAGGTCAAAATTGCCTAAGTTTGATCGCCTAAGATCTGATTGCATTCAAGAGGAATCAAGGTTGGTGGCAAGAGGCGTTGGTCAAAGTTCAAAGAATGAAGATATTCATGTTCTCGCCTCCCATACTTCAAAGAAGAAAGGAAAAGATGGAAGGAAAGGATTCTTCAAGAGGAATCGGGACAAGGGAAATGATGATGCACCTCCATTTAAGAAGAAGAGGGATATGTCCAAGATTCAATGTTTTAGGTGTGATAAGTTTGGGCACTTCGCCAAGTATTGTCCAACTAGACCTAAGCAACAGGTCACCGTTGCGGATGTTGATGATGCCTCTCCTCAAAAGGATTCAAGTGAATATTTGTTCTATTCAGCGTTATCAAGCAGTGTACCTTCCGACACCAACACTTGGATAATCGACAGTGGTGCTTCATGACACATCACCGGCTTTATGGAGCACTTATCAAGTTTGGTGGAAAAGGAGTCTTCTGAACAAGTCATCATTGGAGATGATGCTAGCTACTCCGTGAAAGGAATTGGGACCTCTACACTTTGGATTCCGGCATATCACTTCAATTGGGTAATGTTCTTTATGTTCCTGGAATCAAGCACAATCTAATTTCTATATCAGCTTTGGAAGATAAAGGGTATCAAGTTGCCTTCTCCAAAGGAAAAGTTCTAGTGTGGATGGAGAACTCTAGATTCAAGGATGCTCAAGTAATTGGAGTTAGACACGAAAATCTTTACAAGGTTTGCACACGTTTTTTACAAGCTTTGATTCATGACTCTTCAAGTCTTTGCGATCTTTGGCATCGGAGATTGGCTCACTTACACTTCCCAGCCTTACTTATCATGGAGAAGATGGTGACGGGCCTTCCTAAGTTCAACCAGGAGCACGAAGGTACTTGCAAGGGCTGCGCATTGGGTAAGAATATAAAAGCCCCTTTTCATAGTAGAGAAAATAGATCTAAGTGTATTTTAGACCTTATTCATTCTGATTTATGTGGACCTATATATTTCCTTCTTAGTGGTTTCTTATATTATGTTCTTTTCATTGATGATCACTCTAGGAAGACATGGATTTATTTTTTGAAATCTAAAGAGTCTGAGGAAGTGTTGGATAGGTTTAAAGAGTTTAAAGCCTTGGTAGAAAATCTTTACGGTAAAAGAATTAAGGTCCTCGAGATCTGACAATGGTGGAGAATACCCTCACGGTAGTTTTCGAATTTTTGTATTGATCAGGGATTAAGAGGGAGTTCTGTGTTCCCTATAATCCTCAACAAACGGTGTTGCAGAAAGAAAGAACAAACGATTGTGGAAGCAATGAGGCCATGATCCATGATCAAGATTTGCAAACCTTCCATGGGAAGCTTCCAGGACAGTGTATGTTCGAGAAGTCCTCACAAGATCTTGGAGAATGACTCCGGAAGAAGCCTTTACAGGGAAGAAGCTTGAAGTCAGTCATTTGAGGATCTTTGGATGTCCTGTCTATATTCATGTTCCCAAGGAAAAGAGAACTAAGTTGGAGCCTTCTGGCAAGAAGGGAATATTTGTGGGCTACAGTGAGACATCAAAAGCCTACAGAATTTACATTCCAGGTCAGAAGATGATCGAGATCAGTAGGGATGTCACATTCGAGGAAGATGTTGCATTCGGGAGATCCAGGGGATTCATATGGAGATTGATAATGAACCTCTAATCACTGAACACTAGCCTACAAGGGTCAACTGATAGGCTAATCCTTTGAAATATGACACTCATGAAAGTGGGGACATTACATTGAAACCCTTGCACAAATACAAACTGAATATATTTGCTTAACCCATTTTTGTCTCTGTAGGAGACTCACAAAATTGCATTATCGCTCAAGTAGAAGACCTGTATGATCTCCTCCACGAACCAGCTAGGGTGGATTCGTTTCACCATCAAAACTAGATGCCCTAAGGTTTCCCTATCCCCAAGACCAAGAAGCTTCGAGAACTCTCCAAGTGAAAATGAGAAATAATCCAAGGATGAATGAAAATGAGCCTCCAAATCTCCTTTTATATTTCTCACTTTAATTTCCCCCTCAAATATAATAAAGTGGCTTTATTAAGTTACCTTTTTAATATTTCACTTAAAGTCACTTTATAACATATTTAATTAATCACTTAACATTACCTTTTTAATTTTTGCTTTTCTCGCTAGGTAATATTAAATAATTAAATAAATGAATTCCCTTATCTCGCCTTTAGCCTATGGGAATTAAATAGGCTAAATTAGCATCTTGGGTGATCATAGAGAAGGGGACATGGTTATAGCCAGTTAGGTTTCTTGATGAATCAATGCTAGCCACCTCTATCAAGGTCTTCAAGCGCTGTCCATAGATTCTGTAATATTTTAGCAAGAGGAAATCCGTAAAGCTGAAGTAGAAAATTAGGGTTTCCTCTTTCAGATACCACTCAGTTGGCGTTCAGAGGATGTTGTGCAGACTTACTATTTATAGCAGTTCTCTATTTTTAGCAAGTCTATCTTTTGGCAGTATCTGCTTAGCAGCAATTCAATCCCTTGCAGTTCGGTTGTTCAGTTTGGCTTTCTGATGGTTTTGAAGCGAACTTACTATTTTTGGCATTGGATATTTTTAGTATGTCTAATTTTGGCAGTGGCATCATTTGAGCATCAGCTCAGGTCATCATTCGATTTCTGGCAAAATTAGTTTGGGCGTTGGTTTTTGGCTTTGCCTTCTATCTCTCCTTTGGACTGAGTTTCAATACTTAGTCAATTTTATAATTTGAGTTTGTACCTTGTGCCTAGGAGTGATAATTTCATGTTGTTTTTAAAGAGGGGACATTATGGGGTCAATTGTGCATTTAATGATTTATTAAATGGTTTAGTATTGCATTATTAAGTTGGACGCCTAAAGGGAGGCTGAATACAGTTTTATTATTTCAAAAAGTAAAATGCTTAAAGGTGGCGTCCCTCTTGGAAGTTGAAGTGATCCAACTTCTTGGAATTTGAAGTGATTTAGTTGCCAATTGAAGCTTATATATTGAGGCTTTGAGAAGAGTTCACGATCTTTGGAAAATATTGTTAAGTTATGCTGCCGAATTGATTTCAGAACCCGACTAAGGGGGAGCTTAGTATTTTACACCATTCTTCGGGCCTGAAACTATGGTTCCCTAGATGGTCAATTGGGAGTGTGCTTCATTCAGAAGTGCACATTGAGCTTCAATGTTGGTGAATTTGGTGATAATTTCCAGATTTGAGCTTGCTGGTTTTGTATTGCTGAAGATGTTTTTAATTGCAGCTCATAGAGGGAATTTAATTTCATTATGGGTATTTGATTATTCAATGTTTTTGCTCTTGGCGCCCCTAATTGTGCATTTGCAGATTTTATCATTGAAATATTGATTTTTAAAGCAAGGTCGACTTCTTCCTAGGGCCGTACCTTGTACTTGGTGCTTTGGATTTCGTGCTGGGCCATTTTGGTGATATTTGTGCTTGGATAGTGGCTGCTTCTTGGTCGCCCAGTTTTGGAATTGATGTAATTTCGGTTTTATTGGATTTTGGAGGAGTTTGGTAAGAGTTTTGTGCATTCTTGGGTGTTGATTAGTTGCTAGTTTTATATCAGATTTATATCAGAAGAGTGTTGGGTTGGATTAGAGGTGATTTGAATGAGATTTGAGCATTATAGGGAGATCATGGTTGCTGGTCTGTATTTTAGTGAGTTGGTATTTTATTTCAGACTTAGTTCTTTCCTTGTGATGCAATATTTCTTGGGCAACTATGCTGCTAGTGCTCATGTGCAGTCCATTTGAAGAAGGCAGAAGCTTTGTGGTGAAGATATGAGTAGTTAATTGATGGCTAATTGCTGGTAAGAAATCTCAGTTTGCTAGTTTATATCAGATTCATCAATAAAACAGATTTTGGCTTGTTCTTTAGTAGTTGAAAAGATTTGAAGTTAAGAAATTATCTTTCATCATTTGGCATTGTTTATATAGCAATAAAACTTTGTAATTTGCAAAACATTTGCATTGTAAGGCTGAGAATAGTAGTACTATTTCAGTCATTTATACTTCTGCATTTACTTGTGTTTTAAATTCAAACATTGTAACCCCTGGATGGTTTACCGCCAGTGTGGAGGAAAATACATTTTGTAACTTCAATTCACACCCACTATTTAAGTGGCGAATCCCCACTGTTGAGTGGATGCCCGCCGCAACGGATGAATTAGTTTGTTTTGTAATTTCTTTCCACCACTGTATTAGTGGAAGTGTGGAAAACTTTCATGGCTGGTTCACTGCCTAGCTCCATTCAATTGTAATTTCATTTTAGTTATTACTTAGTTTTCTCCGCCATATGACAACACCTCTCCTTCCTTGGGATTGAGTGTGCATTCTTGGCGTTGAGATCTTTTAAATTTGGATTTTAGTTTTGGAGCTAATGCTAATTCATTTGGCGTAGTGTTGATTGTTTGTGAAATTCTTGGAAAAAATTGAAGGGGCTTATTTCATCAAATGTAGGGAATGAAGTTTTGAATGTTAAGGTGACTCCAAATAGGAAAAAGATGAAGGGAATATCATAGAAAGGTGGAGAAGACCAGATGAAACATTGCCCTAGAAGAAAAAATATGAAAGATGGCAAGGTCATCATAAAACTAAGCAATAAGGAAAGCAAGTAAAAACATGACACATATTATTAGGTGGCTCAACTAGCTTGAAACTGTGCTTAAGTAGGCAAGTAAAGAAATGGTGTTGTTTTTAAGTGGCGAAGCCAAAGAAGAACAATGCCTTAAGTGGTGTTCACTTTATGAAACTATGACTATCATATTAGTTATAAAGAAACAAGTTAAAATCTGTAATGTCCCCTTTCTAGCTAGTGGTTTGGGGAGTTAGGGTTAGCCTATTTCTACGGTTCCCGTAGGCTAACGAGATGTTTAGGGGACCCTTCGGAGGGGATTCAGGGTCTTCAGCAGGCTTGCATTTTCGTCTCTGCATACTTAGCCCAGTGATCCAGTTGGTTGGTTGGCCTTATGAGGCAGTTCAAGGCTTATCATTTCTACTTGCTATTTATAGCAGTACCAGTTCAGTGGTTTCATGTCTATAGTTGGAAGTTGTGTTGGAGGCACTCTCAAGAGTCTGTTGCCTGGTTATTGATGAGAGTTGTCTTTAAATTAAGTTATTAAAGTCAAAATACTTAAATAATGTTATATTATTAAAGTGACTTATTAACTTAATGTTATAAAGTAACTTTAATAAGATACTTTATAATATGGCATTATAAGTGGATGATAAAGTAACTTTATTTAAAATGTTATATTTTTGAGTTACTTTATTAAGTGGCACATATTCCAAAAGTGAAAATGATTAAATGACTTAAAGACCAGATGTGGTGTCCCTTTTTGAAGAGGAAAAATATTTTAATATTTCAAAAAGTAATTGCTTGGAGTTGGGCGTAGGGTTTTGGAGAAGGTTAAAAGGGAAAAAGGAGATCATTTTCACTATGCAAGTTTATTATTCACAATTACGAGAGCTGAGCAACAGGTCTGCAGGTATAAAGTTTCAAGCTGATCAGAGGATGAAAATCCTCGATTAGGACAGGATCTATAGGCGTGAAAGATCATCCAAAGATTCTAGATTGAATGGTCTCAATTAGAGGGCATTATCAAAGGATCTCACAGATTTTAGAAGAAGTTTTAATCAACATTTTCAGTGTTTCCATTAGCAGTTAGAAATAAGGGTTTGAGTTAATAAATTGCAGATCATAGCTTTTAGATTTGGCATGTGGGAATTAATCCTTTGCACTCTTGCCTGGCATCATAGAAACCGTCATTTGCAGGCTGTACAAGGGCAGATTGGTCCATGTTTGCAGGCCGTACAGTCCAAGACACCCAATCAGGTTCTAATGCAGTAAGAATACCTTCCTTTTGAGGCACGTGGGAGTCCATAGGAGGCCGTACAGCTCATAGAGAGGGACGTGGGAATTCTCAAAGCTACACGCCCTTGTTTGGAGGTTGGAAACAGTCAACATCAAGGCGTCCAGGTTCAATCAGTAGATCTGCAACCATTCTCAAGTGTAAAGTTGACCAAACCACAGTTTGGTGCTTGGGGTTTTGAGCCAATAATTGCTGTTTTAATAAATCAGACCTTTAGCAGTTACAATCAGCAAATGGGTATGTTTTGATTGTGTTTCAATTCAATAAAGATTACTGGGTTTTCATTCATTTATGCAATTTCCATTCTGTTAAGTGTATTTTTGCAATTTCTTTCCATTTCCGACACTTTTTCCTGCAGCACAAAAAATTAAAAAAAAAAACAGAATACAAACCAAAACAAAAAATCAGATTTGAAACCCCAGGGGTACATCTCAAAATCACACATTTGAGTTGGCCCTCTCACTTGAAAATTGCACCATAAAGGGTAGGACTATCGATGAATTATGCTCTGGCAAAGATATAAGAAGGCATAAGGAATTTTGAACTTTTTAAATGACATAACGAGTCCAATTCAATACCAAATATGGCAAACACTAACAAACATCATGCCAAGTTCTAAGTAGAATTAGAATTGCAATTTTCAAGAGGTAATGCTAGCAGGAAATCATGATTAGCTAAGTGGAAAAACATTCAAGAAATCAGGAACAGCATTTAAGGGGAAAGAATAAAAAGGGTATCATGCTTTTTGCTTGGCAATGCTAGCACTAAAACACAACAGTGGCAAATACATAAGTGAATGGTGCCCAAATTAAGGGCAGTTTATAACTCAAAATATGTCACGTTGTCTTGGTGGCAAAGCCTCCTAAAAACTCTGCCCACAGAAATCAAATTTTCTTACTTTTGAAAATTGACACCAAGACAATTGTTATGAAGCAAAAAGTGGCTATGTTAATGTTATTGAGCAGCTTCGGGTTCATCCTTCCAGCCACGAGTGAAGTAAATAAATGTAGCCTATCGGCTATTTATTTATATGTATCATTTAATGAGAATATGCGCTTCTCTTGGCAACAATATAATTTCTCTTGGTTCCTTATGATTTGTATTTATTATTTGTAATTATATTATTGTATTCTGGCCGACCTTGTAATATGAAGAGGTGCGACCTCTCTCACTTGTATATATACAAGGTTTGCAAGTTCTATTCATTCTCTCATTAAGGTGCGAATTTCTTCAAGAGCAGAAGTGAGCAGAATTGCGAATTTCTTAAGGGCAGATGCAGTCCAAGGAAGTGCAGATCTTCATCTGTTATTGCGGTATAGGTGCTGAATATTGGCCTTGTGAATTGTAAAGAGAATTGTTGCCATTATTTTTATAAGAGAGAACTTTTGTTGCTGGGTTTTTCTCCCTCAAGAGGAGGGTTTTCCAGGGTATCTGCTGTGTTATTGTGTCTGATTTTGAATTAATTTTCTGTGCATATAATCTGTTCACTAAAATCATGGTATCAGAGCTTTGAGAGGATGAAGATTATTGCTCATACCCTATTGTTCACTTAATCAAGATGGTGAATGGTTTGAAGGTTGAGGATAGACTCGAAGGTGCATCCAACTTGGAGATTCAGGATCATGCTTACCTTGCGTGAAAATGACTTGGGTGAGTTCGTGGAGTCTAGCGTTTCTGAACTTGAGGAGGAAGAAGAAAAGTTGCTGGCTGAAGAAAGACATTAAAGCAATGAAGATATTGGTTGATTCCGTAAAGGATCACATTGTTCCTATCATCTCTAAGTTGAAAGCGAGAGATATGCTCAAGACCTTGGAAGAGATACGAAATCAACAATACCAGTCGGGCACTTGCAAAGCAACAACTTCATCATGTGCCTGATTGCATACTTTATGAGGATTGCAGATTTGAGAGATCAGTTCTCTACAATTGGGCATATGGTTGATGACAAGGATCTGACTATGCTCGCTCTCAATGGGCTGCCTTTGTCTTGGGAATCATACATTCAGGGAATCAGTGCAAGGTCAAAATTGCCTAAGTTTGATCAAGATATTGCATTCAAGAGGAATCAAGGTTGGTGGCAAGAGGCGTTGGTCAAAGTTCAAAGAATGAAGATATTCATGTTCTCGAAGAAAGGAAAAGATGGAAGGAAAGGATTCTTCAAGAGGAATCGACAAGGAAATGATGATGCGAAGAAGAGGGATATGTCCAAGATTTCAGCCACCAACTAGACGCATCCCGTTATCAAAAGGTGAATATTTGTTCTATTCTTATCAAGCAGTGTAACACCATTGGATTCATGGTGCTTCATTTTATGGAGCACAACTAACAAGTCATCATTAGAAAGCTAATTTTGGGAACACTTAGAATCAAATTGCATAATCAAGTTAATTTCTATATCAGCTAAGCAAGCCTAAAGGAAAAGTTCCTCTAGATTCAAGGATTCAAACTTTTAAGGTAATCTTTTTCAAGCTTTTTCATGACTCTTCAAGACCTTTGGCATCAGATTGGCTCACTTAGGCGAAGTTCAACCAGAGCACGGTTAAGGGCCATCATACTAAGCCGCCTATGTGGTCTTCGATGGAATATTAACTGATGATCACTCTAGAAGCTATCCCAAAGAGTTATTTTAAAGAGTTTAAAGCAGAAAATCCTAAAAGAATTAAAGTCATCCACCAGTTTTCGAATTTTCTATAATCCTCTGTTGTAATTATGAGATCACTTGGATGACCATGTTCGTCGGGAGAATGACCTTGAAGCTTTACAGCTTGAAGTTCATTTGAGGATCTTTGGATGTCCTGTCTATGTTCATGTTCCAAAGGAAAAGAGAACTAAGTTGGAGCCTTCTGGCAAGAAGGGAATATTTGTGGGCTATAGTGAGACATCAAAATCAACATTCCAGAAGATGATCGAGATCTGATTCACATTCGAGGAAGATGTTGCATCTCAGAATCCGTGGGATTCATATGGAGATTGATAATGAAGAGTCTCCTCGATATGGAAGTTGACCATACTCCGAGATTCGAGGGAGACTTGAACAAAAGAAGATATTGATCTTGGAACCCTTGAACCTACCGATGGGCCCATCGACATTGTTATTGGGAGAAAGAGACCTCTATGGGCCACTCTCAAAGCTTGCTTCTAGAGGCACATTCAGAGAAAGCAAAAGGCCACATAAGTTCTCTAGTTATGTTGCCTTGATGAGTCAGATTATAGAATCCGAGCCTACCTGTGTTGAGGAAGCATCTAGTCTTCAAGTTTGGAGAGATGCTATGACAGAGGAGTATCAGTCGATTCTTAAAAATGATGTTTGGGATATTGTTCCTAGCCCCGAGGGCAAGTCTGTGGTATCTTCTAAATGGCTAGTCAAGATTAAGCGTGCTGCAGATGGAAGCATTGAGAAGTACAAGGCAAGATTTGTGGCTTGTGGGTTTTCTCAGAAAGAGGGAGTTGATTATGATGAAACATTTGCTCCTGTTGCTCGCTACACTTCAGTCAGAACCATAATTGCTATTGCTGCATCTAGAGGATGGAAGATTCACCAGATGGATGTGAAGACAACTTTTCTCAATGGAGTAATTGAGGAGGAGGTTTATATAGAGCAACCTGATAGATTTGAGGTTCATGAGAAAGAGTCACATGTTTGCAAGCTGAAGAAGGCCTTGTATGGTCTTAAGCAGGCTCCTCGTGCATGGTACGAAAGGATTGATCGGTACTTGTCAAGTTTGGGCTTCTTAAAGAATGATGCTGATTCAAATCTCTACTTCAAGGTAATCAATGGTGATGCATTAATTTTGGTTTTATATGTTGACGATCTGATCCTTATTGGAGAAGATCACTTGATTCTTGAGTGTAAGAAGGAATTGACTTCGGAATTTGAGATGAAGGGCCTTGGGCTCATGCATTACTTCCTTGGATTAGAAGTCTGGCAGAAACCAGATGAGATGATTCTAAGTCAAGGAAAGTACACCATTGATATACTTAAGAGATTTGGCATGATGGATATCAAATCCATGTCTACACCTATGGAGACCAATCTACATAAATTGAAGGAGGCTGCAGCTAGTTCAGATTTGGTGGATCCTACATTGCACAGACAGCTGATTGGATCCTTGATGTATCTAGTTAACACTAGACCTGATATTTGCTATGCAGTGAGTGCACTTAGCCAGTTTATGTGTGATTCGAGATAGATACATCTTGTTGCAGCCAAACATATCCTAAGATACTTGCGTGGCACAATTGGATATGGGTTGAAGTATTCTTTAGATGCAGACTTGGAGTTACATGGTTTTTCTGATTCTGATTGGGCAGGTTGTGTCACAGAACGGAAGATCACCTCTGGTTGTTGCTTCAGTTTGGGTTTTGCTATGATTTCCTAGTGCAGTAGGAAGCAGTCATCTGTAGCTTTAAGTACAACAGAGGCCGAGTACATTGCAGCTTGTATGGCAACTCGAGAAGCAGTATGGCTTCGTAAGCTCCTTGCAGGATTGTTTGGACAATCAATGGAGCCTACTATCATTCATTGTGATAATCAGAGTTGTGTGAAGCTTTCTGTCAATCCCGTGTTTCATGAGAGAACCAAGCATGTTGAGATCAAGTACCACTACATTAGGGATATGGTACTGAGGAAGGCTGTACAGTTGAGGTACATCAACACTGATGAGCAGACGACAGATATTCTCACCAAGCCTCTCACCAGGATAAAGTTTGTGTACTTTCGAGATAAGCTTGGTATGGTGGAGTATCCAGCCTTGACTGAGTAAGAGTCTCAATATCAGTGAGCCTTGTTTAATGAGTTCTTCTCTGAGAGAGAAATTCAAGGTGAAATCCCTTGTTAATGCATTTTCCTCTGAGACGGAGGAATTTGAGGTGTAAGTCCTTGTTAATGCGTTTTCCTCTGAGACGGAGGAATTTGAGGTGTAAGCCCTTGTTAATGCATTTTCCTCTGAGATGGAGGAATTTGAGGTGTAAGCCCTTGTTAATGCATTTTCCCTTTGAGACGGAGGAATTTGAGGTGTAAGCCCTTGTTTCCACCCTCTGAGCCTGAGTGATGGTGGATGTCATGTGTGAGACTCCATGACACATTTTGTACTTGTGAATGTCATGTTGAGGTGACAACATCACGCAAGTGATGAACACTTGTACACACCATAGTATGGTTGTAGCCATTATGGTTGATATCGTGTTGAGGCAATATCTAACATCATGTTGAGGTGATTTGTCTTGAGCAGCTGGAAGTTCTCTCCCTAGCTGAGAGGGAGTGTTAATGTTATTGAGCAGCTTCAGGTTCATCCTTCCAGCCACGAGTGAAGACATAAATAAATGTAGCCTATTGGCTATTTATTTATATGTATCATTTAATGAGAATATGCGCTTCTCTTGGCAACAATATAATTTCTCTTGGGCTGACCTTCCTTATGATTTGTATTTATTATTTGTAATTATATTATTGTATTCTGGCCGACCTTGTAATATGAAGAGGTGCGACCTCTCTCACACTTGTATATATACAAGGTCACCTTCATCTCTTTATCATCAAGCAAGTTCTATTCATTCTCTCATTAAGGTGCGAATTTCTTCAAGAGCAGAAGTGCGAATTTCTTCAAGAGCAAAATTGCGAATTTCTTAAGGGCAGATTTAGCAGTCCAAGGAAGTGCAGAGCTTCATCTGTTATTGTATCTGGTATAGGTGCTGAATATTGGCCTTGTGATTGGCCTCATTGTAAAGAGAATTGTTGCCATTACTTTTATAAGAGAGAACTTTTGTTGCTGGGTTTTTCTCCCTCAAGAGGAGGGTTTTCCCAGGGTATCTGCTGTGTTATTGTGTCTGATTTTGAATTAATTTTCTGTGCATATAATCTGATTATAAAAATTCACAGGCTAAACATGCCTTTCCTTATATTAGGTGACCTATGTGGATAAGAAAGCAGTTTTAAGTAGAGGAAATCCTAGTTTAGGCTATTTGAGTGTTTACTGCCTCTTTTCAAAGGATAGATATTATAGTTGATTTAAAGCAGCTTTAAAGACATTATTGTATTATTAATTTCCTTAAAGCTTCTCTTAGAGAGCTTATATATAAATGTCTTGAGCATATAGATGCTAATGAGAGTTTATGGTATACTTATGCTGCATAATTTCTCATTCATTGTGGGAAGTTAGAACATTGTGTTGTAGCCGTGAGAGTTTGATAAGTTATCAATAAAGATGATTCATGTTTAACTTTGTGTAACATCTATTTTCTATCCTTCAGAGTAGCATTGTATGCTTCTAGGTTGTTCCTTTCAATCTCATACTTCGTTGTTGTTATTGTTTGTATTGTTTCCTTAGTTCAGTCAATCCTACTATTGGTGTGAACTTGTTGATCTCTGTTTTACTCAGTGGATATCGTTCACATTTAAATTCATGATATAATTTAGCCGTTTAAATATAAAAAAATCATGGTAAGATAAAGTACTTTTAGTCTTGTGCTCCTACCTTTGAGATCAAAAAGATAGATCTAGATTGATTTTAGCATTTTACTTTCATGCAAAACCCTAGAAGATAAATTCTACAATGTGCTTAAATAACAATCTAGTTTATTTGTTTTAGATTTTAGGAGTAGATTAGATCAGGGAGCTTCCCTTTCAAATTTGAAGAGAGGATTTTCTTACACAGTTATGATTTAATTTATCATGAGAAGAACAAATTAAAATGCTAATAGGTTTTGGTGCCCACCATATGGCATGATTTACTGAAGGTTTTATCTCACAGTTGTTTAAACTCCTGAAGCTCCTGTTTCACAGACTAATTTACATTGAATTGAATAGGACTTGGAGGATTTGGTGAAGACCATTTCACTAATCAACGAGTGATCATGACAACAACGATGAAGTTCCACCATTAACCTACCTTGGAAAAATAACATCGGTCCTCTTTAATTTCAAGCTTGACATCCTTTTCCAAAAAGCTCAAGGAGTATTTTTCAAAATTTTATGGTGACAACACACAACACCTTGAAGAACACATTTTGCCAATTTTACCAGAACTTGTAACATTGTAGGAGTGGTGCCTGAGGATATTACGGTCAAACTTGTTGTTGAAAACATGTTTGGAGCAGCAATGGAGGGGCTCCATCATCTCACTACCAATCCCCTCACCAATTGGTAGACCATGTGAAGGAAATTTTTGTCATGCTTTAAGCCAATTGAAAACAGTCATGTTCTATTTGCATAGTTATTAAATGCAAATAAAGATAACATTTCAAAAAAGTATGACAGTCGGCCCTCAACAAAACATGAAGGTAAAAACATTTTCTCTATGACAGTCACCCTAGTTGGCCTTATAATACCTACAGTAGCTCCTCTACACTTCACTCAGCCCTTCTTCCTTACACAGTAATATGAGAGTCGGCTTAATTTAAAAAAAGTCTTCTTGCAGAGCAAATGCCTCAAACAATAAAACATCCTTCTTGTACAGAGAATATTTATGGTCCTTCACCAGGGTTTGATAGATTCTCCCTTCAGCAATTTCTTCTGATTCTCCCCAATGATTTTCTCCTTCCAAATGAATTCTTTTAGCACACCCTTTCTGAGGGATTCCACGCTTTGATACCAAATGTTAGAAGCTTGGAAACACAGATTTGAGAGAATTGTGTGGCACACAGCCCAATGTGTGTAAGCTTGTATTAGTACTATGTGTGGAAGTCACATTGGTGGTTTTAACTTACATTTTGTGAGTTTCCCTTTAGACATAACTAATGTGGTGTTATTACATCATTAACATAAGCAATACATGCCTACGCATATATGTGTACAAACTATAGTCTATCATTATATTATGTCTAATAAATATCACCTTGTATTGCTGTTGAAATGTCAGCAGATAGGCAATTCTTTGTGTGTTATTGATTATGCCTATCATTATACACAGAGGACATAATGGCATTTCCTCACTCTGGTTTAGAGAAGATACTTCACATGTCAAAGGTAGAAAATTATGGTTTTGACTTTGAGATTGTCATAATTCAGGGATCTTTCTGTAAATGAACTTGTTTTGAGACTTGTCATAAATCTTAGTCTACATGCACATTGCATGTTCATTTTGCTATGACAATGATATCACAATCAACTAATGATCTGCATGTGAATTAATTATAAATCATCTGTTTTTAAGCATGGCCTCTTAGTATTCCATATATTTGATATTTCCACTTTTGCCATCTAAGCAACCTCCTTGTCCAGGATTGCGTTGGCAGTTCATCTCATATGCAGTCACCAAAAATAACTCACAATGCTGATCTCATTATGTCATTCTGCTTTTCACCCACCCTAATCTCACCTGCAAAAGCTGCCCTCAATTTACCCAACTCTCCTAGTATGAAGAATTCCTCCATCCTATTTCATCCTCAGCCAATTAAACCTGTTGCATAACTGCTCACATTCACAATAAAGAACAAACAGCTAAAGCTAATGGTAAACCATAAGCCATATACCAATTCCATTCTTAGGCCACCATTCATTTGGCCTTGACCAATATTAATGATACCCCTAGTGGCCTTATGCATGGAGCATCAAAACAATCAACAGGAGTTCAATTAAGAATAGACTACCTTGCTGATGCAGAATTTGCAAGACATCAGAGAAAATCAGCGAGGAATTATCGGCAGCATAAACAAGTTTGAAGAGGTCATGGCTATTCTCTGTTACTGCCATCAGTAAGTCCATAACAGCGCAGAAGCAATTGAGAGAATTCTTGGAGCTTGTAATGTCCCCTTCTCGAGCATGATCTTTCTAGTGACCGTTGGCCTATTCTGGAGACCCGTAGGCTACTCGGAAGGTAAAATTAGGGTTTCTTGTTTTGAAGGATGCTCTTGCTCAAGGTTGGTTGATTCAATGGCGGATTCTTTCTGGGTTTTCAGAGAGCTTCGCAGTGATATGTTCTTCTTGGCATTCTGAGCATCTTCAGGAATTTACTATTTTTAGTAAATTCTATTTTTGGCAGTGTTCCTTTGGTTTTGGCATGGTTGACTTTCTACTTCAGACTGATCAGTTGGCTTGCTCATTTATGGCTTCGGGGCACAATTGGAGAGATAAGTCGAATTATTTAATTAAAGTCATGTTTTAATGTTATATTTTAACATTGACCCCCTTGGCCTAGCTCGTCACTTTAAGTTGTTTTAAAAGATGTCTTTATGGGTGGGCGCCTCATTGAAAGAAATTAATTATATTTCTTATAAAGTAAAGATTAACCCAAGCTCAAATTGGACGCCAATTTCAAGAAGGAAATAAAGTATTATTAAAAGTCAAAGTTTGCTTGGAAAAGTGGGATGCCTTCTATTGGAGGATTAGGGTTTGGTTCGAAAAGGAAGTTTAGGGTTTCGAGAAAGATCATCTGAAAATTATAAAAGGAGGCCATTGGTTATCATTGAGATTATCTTATGACTTGAGTAATGTTATGCTGCCGAAATGGTATTGGGATTGCTTCGAGGAATGAATGCCTCCTAGCCTTGGCTCGACTTCTTGCTTGAAAGATAGCAACTAGTGGAGAGTTAGTTTGTAGTTGAGTGGATTTTGTAGTGAGATTTTTGCATTGTAGTAGTTATTTTGCATTTGTAGTTCAATTTCTAGCATGTTAATGAAGTTCTGGAGTTGCTGATTTAGTATAGCTGCATGTTGTATTTGCTCATAAGTCAAAAAATAAAAATATATTCGTTCTGGGTATTGGCTAGAACCATTTCTATGCCCTAGGCGCCCATTTGTGCAAATTTTGGTGATTTATAATGAAGAATCTGATTTTATCTTGTTGGTAGAACATTTCTAGAGGCTGTACCATTCTGTTCCGCCTGGCAAGTGTTTAGAAAAAAAAATACTTCAATTTGTCAGCTGTTTCTTTGTCTAGTCTTCATTGTCATCATCCTAGCATTCGTTTGCATCAAGTCTCATGTCATTCTGACAAGTATTGAGTGAGTTGTGAGCATTTTAGTGGATTTTAGGGTTGCTGGTTTTGCATTTAAAAGTGCAGATCTGATTTGATCAGAATCTTAAATCTGGTTTTTGAGAGAAGAAATCAGTTTGGTATTTCCATTAAGCAAGGAGAATTCTATATCTAAATGCTCGTTGAATTGTTCTAACTCTATGCTCTTGGCAGGCGAATTCTCTATCATATTGTAAGCTGACAGTAGTACTGGCAGCAGTTTTTAATCTTGCTTAATTATCTGATTTGTAATGCTCATCTTTACATTCTGTAATTGCCTTGTAATATCTTACATCTCCGCCCTATGGTAGCTCCTTTCCCATTCCGGGTTAGAAAGCACATTCTGGGTGTCGAGTTACTTTCCGCATTCTAGCTTATTTCCCTTAACCGCATTGTAATTCTTAGCATCTCCGTCATATGGTAGCTCCCATTCCATCTCAGTTTGGAAAGCACATTCTTGACGTCGAGTTATTTCAGCTTATTAGTGGTAGGGATCCTCTGACCATATGATCGTCCTTCGTGGGCACATTCTTGGTTAGAGTTTTTGCATAAGCATTTCAATTCAGATCCTCTGACCAATGCTCACACCTTGCCCACATCGGGATCCTGGTGTACATTCTGGTTAGAGTTGTTTCAACATCGTTTTGGTTTAGAGCTAACCTTAACAGGTGCGTATTGTTTGTAACTTGCAATTGAAAAAGTTGAAAAAATTTGGCTCGGAATATTTCAAGCTGAAAGGACACAAAAGATAGTAAGCTCATCGACTAGCATTTTCAACAGTTGAACAAATTTAAAAGAATAAAAAACCCTAGGATCATCCCTCTTAATGACATTACTGCCTCTTCAGAACAGTGAAACCTATATCCAGGCAGGCAAGGAGAAGGGAAATGTGGTTTAGGATAGAAAATGAAGGGTCATGCTGGGCCATACTCACCAAAGAACACTGCAACACCAGGAATAACAATCGAGGAGTCCTGAGTCATCTTTTCTTCTTTTTAACCAACTTAGTGTCTGTTCATGTCTGGTCTCAAACTGGACATATCTCTCTTTTGTTTTCTCAGATATGTATTTTCATTTCATTTGTTTAAGCTTGGATAGAATGTAGATAAGGTGGTTGTAGTTTGGTGCCTAAAGCATTCGCTTGGACAGGGTTTTTGTATTTTACAACTCTTTATTAAAAATAAAAAACAGAAAAACAACCATGTTCTGCTTTGAAAATAAATTTATGGCCTTAATGCTCATTCATTTCTTTTCTGTTTCTTATATCTAGTACTCAAGGAATGTGAGCCAGACACGTTGGATGATTGACGATGAGAGAATGGGAGAAAACTCAGTAGAAGTGAGTCTCCTCTTTGACCTCTAATGTTCACAACAGATCTCGATTTATAAAAATGGCCATAATAAATTTTCAGTTTATTGGGTTTGTATTTGTGTAGGAGATAATAGCAAACACAATTCTTCCTCAATTAAGAGGAGACAGCTACAAGTTTCATGCAGCTGGCAGGGAAGACATTGATGTATGGATGTTTCTTATGGAAGATTTCAATCAGAGTGATCAGATATGTTTGCATTTTACTTAATTATTAATAAGAATGTAAACATATTATTTATTTTGTCACAGGTTCGTATGCTAGGTACAGGGCGTCCCTTCCTTGTTGAAGTCCTCAATGCTCGTGTTATGCCAACAAAATCTTCCCTGATGGAACTAGAGACTAAGATCAATGAGTCAAAAGATAAATATGTATGTTTGACAACTTTGCCATGAGGAATTTGAGTTGGATGTTCATTCATTTTTTGTTACCTGCTATACATATTTAAGTACCAATTAGTAATGTTCATTTTACAATCAATTAGCTGTACTGCATAACTGGTTTCTGAAATTCGCCGGCATATTGTTTTGGTGCTTGTGGTTTCCTTGGGTGAAAAGATCAGGTAAAAGTGAGGGAACTAATGGAGGTTGGGAGTGGCATTTGGAATCTAATGAGAGAAGGGGAGGCTGAAAAACAGGTATTTTACCTTGTACTTTCAATGAGCTTTGTAAAGCATCACCTAATGTAATATGACGATTTTTCATCCAATAACCAATGCTAGTGAATACTAGTTACAAGCGTAAGTAGAAATCATTTATTGAAACTGAATTCCTCTTATGATGATTGAATTTACAGAAACAATATGCTGCTGTAGTGTGGATTTCACGTCCCCTTTCTGATGAAGACTTGAAATGCATATCTGAAAAGAAAGAGATGGTAAGCTTCCAGGTGACAGTGCACATTCTTCGTAGACATGTTTTGCATATTGCCTTAGGAAGAGGGAGAACGTCTCTGTGGGATCTTCATATATTGAGAGAACAAAGAGTTCTCTTTGAGCTTGCACTTCTGTTTCTGTTATGAACAAGCATTTCAGAACTGTAACAAATAAAAGAATGTCTTAAACAATTCTCTTTAAAGGTTACCATATCTGGATCTTCCTAATATGTTGAAATAATTTTGAATGCAGGAGATAGAACAAAAGACTCCAATAAGAGTGCTGCATCGCCGGAGTCCTTTAGTACGTAAACGACTAATACATTGGTAAGCCAATGGTGTTTGGTTATATTTTTCTTTTCGAAAGCTATAACAACAGCTACCTATCTATCTGTTTCTCTTGCTAATTGTGATGATTGAATTTTAAAAAAATCAGGATGAAGGCAGAAAGAATTGAAGGAAACAGTCAATATCTGCTATTGCATCTTTGTACTCAGGTTTCTTTCTCATTATTCTTGAATTTTTACTATGCCATCTTTGACTATAATGCCACAGTGATACCTCTTGTCCAGCGCTTTTGTGGTAAAAATTAGAAAATTGATTAGTGGGAGATGGACAAATCTACCTATTGTTCTCATTTAGGATTTTTTATCAGTACTTTTGTAGATGACATTTAATGAGAAGTAGAAAGAGGCTCAATATTTTATGTGCCTCAGACCATCCAAATCTCTATTTCTTTTGTCATGCTTTGAGCAAAGAAATTACTAAAGTAGAAACAATTGAGTCAAAATTAGGAACAATGAGAAAGACAATCTTTTTACTTTTTCAAAACTTAACAACCATAGTAATATCAATCACACAAGATCTAATAATTATGCAACACAAGAAGAACACATGATTTACGTGGAAACCCTTACGGGAGAAAACCATGGAAAAACATTGCTTATATAAAACTTCTCTTACAATCTTTGTAGGCACCAACCCACTGGAGATACCAATCCCCACTTACAAGATTTGTAGGCACCAACCAATCCCCACAACTGAGCACCAACTGAGCAAGAGACACCAATCTCTTTTGATAGGAGGCACTAATCTCTCCAATATGAGGCACTAACTTCAATCACAACAAAGTCTTTGTCTTCCTCAAAATCTGCTCCAACAAAACTGCTCAAATCTTCCTTGAAATCTTGAAATCTGATATAAGTCACCTTGGAGGGTCTGCTATAAATCTGCCTTAAGTCACTTGAAAGATCTGCTATAATCTGCCTTAAATCACTTTCAGGATCTGCTATAAATCTGCCTTAAATCACTTGAAATATCTGCTATAAATCTGCCTTAAATCACCTTCAGGATCTGTTATAAATCTGCCTTAAATCACTTGAAAGATATGTTATAAATCTGCCTTAAATATCCTTTAGGATCTGCTATAAATCTGCCTTAGATTTGCTCTTAAGTTTGCTTTAGATAGGAAAGATATTCGTTAAGTGCTTGCTTCTTACTCCACCAACTTACCTTCTTTTATACCCCATCGAATACCTCTTCACCCAAGAGATGTGACTCTCTGAAAGAGGTCTGCCAAACTTTAAATATTAAATCCCCAAAGTGGGGCGCCTCTATGAGGGGGGTCGGCCTCATCCAAAAAATAAATTAATGGCAATTTTTAAGACATTAAATGGGGGTGCCAAAAGCCAAAGGTCGGCCAACATCATGAACCATGGGTTGGCCTTAAATAAATTTATTTATTTAAATGCAATTTAAACTTTAATTTCCTTTAGCGGATAACCTTTATCAGTCCAGGATTTGCTTCAACAGATTTCCTTTGACATCAATGACAACATGACATTAATGATAAACTATCTTGGCATAACATGACATCAGTGATAAGCTATCTTGTCCAAGTCCCTTTGACACCAATGACAATATTTCCAACAGTCTCCCCCTTTGTCATTGGTGGCAACACGAACATAATGCTCTCCTTTTGCATTGCTCCCCCTTTCTGTATCTCCCCCCATTTGACATCAATGGCAAAGGGAAACTTAGTACTTTGACAAAGAAAACTCCCTCTGTCTGTAATACTTCCTCTTGACATGAACAGCATCATTCTTCCTTTTCTTATAACTTTTCCTTGTTGTAACTCTCCCCCTTTCTGCAACTCTCCTCCTTTGACATCAATAGCAGCGAGATTGTTTATTACCTTCATATAGAATATGCATCAACTGATCTATCTTTGAATTGTCTTCTCCACGATGTTGAAAGATATTGCATTGATTAGCTCCCCCTGATTTTGTACTTCCCCTTATGAACTTAGTGATACTTCTTGTGCATGAAGCACAAGCATAGATTCTTCTTTTTTCTTTCTCCATACTCTTGTATTTTCCTCCTTTTGTTTGACCATAGTATCCACCACCTTGTTTTGTCTAGGAGGTCTAAACAACTTATATAGAATCATGCTATATGCCCAAAGTTGCACTTATAGCATATGACATTATAATCTAGTAAAGGAGTAAAAGAATTATAGTTCCTCTTTAAGAAACCAAAGTCGTTTCTTGCACAAACTCTACAATCCAATGCTTTATGACCAAATTGATTGCATGAAAAGAACAACTATAGAAAGAGTGTTGGAACCTAGTGACAAGCGCTTGTCTTGAAGGAAATGATCTTTTGTAGTTAGCCTTGTTGTCCTTGTGAGGGATATTACCTTCTTCCTTCTTGGTGCTCTCACTATTGATGGATCTTTTGATAACATTAGCATAGCCTCTTGGCTTTTCTCCATTTATCTTCTATGGGGATTGTGTGGTTTTTGAGTTTTGACCTTCTTCATAACCAAAACCATTCTTATTGTAAGTTGGCCTTTGGGAATT
This sequence comes from Sequoia sempervirens, assembly GCA_007258455.2. NCBI lineage: Eukaryota > Viridiplantae > Streptophyta > Pinopsida > Cupressales > Cupressaceae > Sequoia > Sequoia sempervirens. The sequence goes on from VDFB02273889.1 coordinate 75,371, forward strand.
GAGAATATTATCTAACATTTTTCGTATTCTTCTCATTCTTCAGGTCTTTGTTCAATTGAGCACTTGTTTTCTCTAATTGCTTTCTCAAAAAAACAATCTCGGACTCTAGCCTCTCACAATTTTCTTCTTTTGCTTTCAATTGGATTCATACCTCTTCCTCTATTTTCTTTTCCTCTTCAATTTGAACTTTCAAATCTATGATCATCTTTTTTGATTCTTCAAGATTTTGTGACAATTTTACCTTAGAATCACTACCCTCTTGAAGCTATAGTTTTTGCTTTGAATTCTTCTTTCTAAGCCTCTTGATCTCATCTAGGGCAGAAATGAGTTCTTCCTCCAAGTCTATTTCAGCGTCTTCTTCTCCTTTTGACTCTTATTTTTCTTCGTCTTCACTTTCTGGGGCATCATTCTTTGCTTCTATTTCCATGAATATAATCTCTTCTCTATCGCTGTCGGAAATGCTTCCATTGCTCTCTTTGAATGAGCTACTATCTTCCTTGGAGTATAGGCACTTCTTATGCTTACAAAAATCCTTTTTATGCTTGCCTTGTGTGTAATTCTTCTTGTGATGGCGATGTTTTCTTCCTTTCTTTTCACTATAGTCTTCTTCCTCATCACTACTTTCACTTTTGGCCTGTGGGCACTTAGCAGAAAAATGCCATATATTACCACAATTAAAACATTTAAGAGTATACTTACCTTTGTGTTTGGCGGATCCTTTCTTGAACTTTCTCATGAATTGGGCTTCTTCTTCATCGCTTGAACTGTCACTTGATTCGAGTTCTTTATTCTTCATCTTCTTCAAGGCTTTGAAGGAAACTCCGTATTTTGATGTCTTCTCCTTCTCAGTCCTCATTTTGTATGTTGTGAGGGTCCCATGCAACTTGTCCATCTTCAATGCATCTAGGTCCTTCGTTTCTTCAATAGCGAAAACTTTCGCATCAAATCTCAAAGGAAGAGATCTTAGCACCTTTTGCATAGTCACAGATTCTTCAATTTTTTCACCAAGTCCTCAGATGGTATTCACAATTTCTTCAATGCGAAGGAGAGAGGATGCAAAGTTATATTTAGCTTTCATCTTCAAGCTCTTAAATTGTCTTCTATGGGTTTGGAGATTGGCCTTCTTTACCTTTTGATCACCTTCATAAGTATTTTGAAGTTTGTACCACATTTGTTTTGCTGACACACAATGCATCACCTTGACAAACTAAGATTTCGATAGACCACCCAAAATGACGTTTATAGCTTCCGCATTATTTTCACTAGCGCTATTTCCGACTTGATTTGTTGGTGGAGAGGGTGGTGCAACATAACCATCCATTACCGATTGCCAAATATCAAATCCAAGTGCCATAAGGTAGGTGCACATCCTTACGCTTCATAATGCATAGTTTGTTTCGTCAAATAATGGAACCTTATTGGAGGAGAAGCCTTCTTGGCATGCCATGTGTGCTTTTGAGATCTTCCTTCTAGCGACTAGGCTATTTGGAAGGAACCCGATCTAATACCAACTGATGAGCACACACTTATACTGAGAGGGGGGGTGAATCAGTATAAGACAATTTTTTTACTTTTTCAAACTTAACAAGCATAGCAATATCAATCACACAAGACCTAACAATTATGCAACACAAGAACACGTGACATACACGGAAACCCTTACGGGAGAAATCCACAACAAAATATTGCTTATATAAAACTTCTCTTACAATCTCCGTAGGCACCAACCCACTGGAGACACCAATCCCCACAACTAAGAATCGACTCAGCAAGAGACACCAATCTCTTTTAATAGGAGGCACCAACCTCTCCAATATAAGGCATTAACCTCAATCACAAAAAAGTCTTTGTCTTCCTCAAAAACTGCTCAAACAAAACTGCTCAAATCTTGCTTGAAATCTGATATAAGTCACCTTGAAGGGTCCGCTATAAATCTGCCTTAAATCACTTGAAAGTGTAGAAGTTGCTGATTCAACCCACAAGACCCAAAAATCACTTGCAAGCAATACCTATCACAATAGAGAAGATAAAAAAAGCAAGAATGCGCTCAGTAGCTTTAGAATTGTATTGATGTAATTAACCTGAATGAAAAATCCAATTAAAATAATCCTTATGAAAAGGAGATAGAAACCTTAGATCTAAATCCTAGGTGAGGATTAAATTAGCAATTTTGGGAAGGGTGGACTGTAATGTCCCTATTTTAGCTATATGCCTTTTAGTGATTGATAGCCTATTTCCAAAAACCCGTAGGCTCGTCAGAGGTAAAATTAGGGTTTCCTATCTTGTTGGTGTTCTGAAGCATTTTTGAAGGTTTCCACGCTAGAGTTTCTGATGCATTTCTGGTGGAGTTTTCTGGGTTTTTGGAGAGCTTCAGAATGGTGTAACATGCATCTCAATCTGACAACCTCTCTCAGAACTTGCTATTTTTAGCCAACACATTGGAGTTTCGAGATTTGGATTGCGGATTCTTTCTAGGTTTTCAGAGAGCTTCACAGTGGTATGGCATGCAAAGGCATTGGGCAACTTTTAAAAATTTACTATTTTTAGTAAGTTCTATTTCTGGTAGTGCCATCTTGGGCAGTAGCATCAGTAGTCAGCTTAGTTTCCATTTCGGGTAGTGCAGTTTGGAGCACATTTGGCTTTCAGCATTTTGAGGCTCATTTTGGTGAAATGATTTATTTTAAGTCATTAATGTTTTAAAATTCATTTTAGGCCCCATAGCCTAGATTAATGACTTAATGTTGTTTTAAAAGGGGGCCTTTGAGGGGGGATGCCTCATTGAGAGATTATTTAAATATTTCTAAAGTAAATATTTCTCCTCAAGTCTTGGACGCCTAGAAAGGTGAATTTAATATTTTAAAAGTTAAAATATTTCAAAAAGTAAAATGGGCGTCCCTTTTGGGAGGTGAAAAGATGGAAGCTGAAGAGTCATTTCAAGTTCTATAAAAGCAGGCCTTTGTTCACTCATTCATCATCTTTGGAAAATATTGTAAAATTATACTGCTGAATTGATTTCAGAACTTGGCTAAGGGGAAGCTTAGCAATTCTACTCCGTTCTTCGGGCCTAAAACTATGGTTCCCTAAATGGTTGATTGAAAATGTGCTTCATTCAGAAGTACATATGGAGCTTCATTGCTGAAGATATTGATGATTTTATCAGATTTTATGTTTGCTGGTTCATACATGGATGAAGCATATTTTCAAACATAAGTCTTGGTATGATTTTAATTTGCTTGTGGGTATTGGATAATTCTTTTCTTATGCATTAGGCGATCCTCATTGCAGATTATTAGATTTTTTAGTGAAGTCTTTATTTTACTAGATGAGGTCGCCCTCAAGCCAGGGCCGTACCTTCTCTATGAAGTTCAATTGGAAATCGAGCATTCTTCATGATGGATTCTTTGCCAAGTTTAACCTTGCTTGCTGGTCGCCATGTCCTTAAGGGGCTGTGATCTTAATTTGGAATGCTTGGGTGAAGTGTGGAGAGAGAGAAAGGCAATTTTGTTGAAGGTATTACTTGCTGGTCTGGTTATTTTCAGTTTGCTGGGTTTTATATCAGACTTGTGTATTTCTGTCATATGCTCTAATTCCTTTGTGTCCAATTCATAATTGTAATAGGAATTAGTGTGGATTCACTGTTAAGTGATAGAAGAAAATTTCTATTGAGAAATCATTGTAATAAACGTTGTAATTTGCAGAACATTTGCATTGTAAGGCTGAGAATAGTAGTACTATTTCAGTCATTTATACTTGTGCATTTACTTGTGTTTTAAATTCAAACATTGTAACCCCTGGATGGTTTACCACCAGTGTGGAGAAAATTCATATTGTATCATCATCATTCACCCACTGCTGAAGTGGAGAATCCCCACTGTTGAGTGGATGCCTGCTATTAGCAGATGAATTGTATTTCATTGTAGATATCTTTCCCCCCACTGAACAAGTGGTAGCGTGAAATGTTGATGGTCGGTTCTCCGCCTGCTTCAATTCAGTATTGTTCTTCATTCCAGTTTGATTGCTAAGGACCCCGCCCCATATGCTATCACCTCGCCTTTCAGAGGATCTTGGTGAACATTCTTGGCGAAGGTTACATTCAGTTTGATTATCTTTTGGAGCTAACGCTAACCAATTGGTGTAGTGTTGGTTTTTGTTGTGAAAAAATTGGGAAAAAATTAAGGGACATATTTCAGAGCAGAAGATCCTACCATCCTGTGGATCAGTGCTTCATGTTTAGACAGATGAATGACAGTGATCTCCGGTATCACTCCCAAAGTTAGAATAGATTCTAGTTCAACTCCTTGTGGTATCCAGAAGTTGGCAGTTAGGCATGGCTAATGAAGAAGAAAGGAAGTTGGTAGAGACTTTCTTTATGGTTGGAAAGAGACTTGGCAAAGAATTTCAGTCAGGAGAAAATAAAGAGAACATTCTTCATTTGTTATAACAATGTTTGAGACAAGTGAAGCCATCACCTTCGGAGGAAATGCAGTTGGCTTTAGCACCTGCAGTGAATTTTTTGAATCAACCCTATTGGTTGGGGCATTGTAATGTCCCCTTCTCAAATGTGATCGTTTCAGTTGACTGTTGGCCTATTCCGGTGACCCGTAGGCTACTCGGATGGTGAAATTAGGGTTTCCTATTTTTGAGGAGGTTGTTGCTTGAAGTTTGGAAATCGGATTGCGGATTCTTTCTAGGTTTTCAGAGAGCTTCGCGGTGGTATGGTCAGATTGGCGTTTCGAGCAACTTGATGAATTTACTATTTTTAGTAAATTCTATTTTTGGCAGTGGACAGGTTGGGTTCAGTTCAGTTGGTCTTCTTCTTTAGTTGGTTCAGCTGGCACTTCCGTTCTCGGCCTTTGGGTGCATTTTCCATGGAGAGATAAGTATTTTCACATTATAATATTATAACACCCCCTTGCCTAGCATTACAACTTTATGTTGTTTTTAAAAAAGGGGACCTAATGGGTCAATACTTCATTAAGAGATAAATTATATTTTGAAGTCAAATTATGGGGTTAAATGAAATGGATGCCTACTTGAGGAGAGATGGATTTTTTATAAAAGTGAAATATTTTATTAAAAGGGAAAACGCCACTTTTGGAGGGAATGTGTTGAATTCAAAATTAGGGTTTGGGGCGCCCTTCTTGAAGCTTTTAGAAGGCTCTCTTCATGTCTTTATATTCAGGCCTCAACTCTTCATTTTGGGATCTTTTGTCTACTACACTGTTATGCTGCTGAATTGTCTTCAGGCACTCGCTTCGAGGAAAGCACACCTCCTAGCAATGGCTCATCTTCTTGCTTGAAAGATAGCAACTAGTTGAGAGTTAGTTTGTAATAGGTTTGATTTGCATTTTCAGTTTAGTATTTGCATTTTGGAGTTCTAGTTTGCATTTTCTGTCATATTTCTGGAGTTGCTGAATGTCATTGAGGAATGTAAGATTTGCTCATAGCTTGTGAAATAAAAATGCTATTGTTATGGGTATTGTTTCTATCCTTTTGTTTATGAGGGGCGACCATTCTAGCTAAATTGCAGATTTTATTGAAGTGTCCCTGATTTTATAGAACAAAATCGCCCTTGCAGCTGGGCCGTACCATTCTAGGGATGCCTTGGGACTTGTGCAAAATAAATGGAGGCTGTTTGGTGAGGTTTTAGGTTTTCATTTTGGGCGCCTTTATCCTTAGAGCAATCTGCATTTGATTTCATGTCAATAGGATGAGATTTGAGCAAGATACAAGCATTTGAGTGAGTGCTAGGTTGCAGATTTCTTCATTTCTTGCTGCAGGTCTGATTTACCAAATTTTGGAAATTCATCTATTGGTTGGGAAATGAGCTATTGAAGTCATATAAAACATTTGGAAGGAGCTCTCTACTATTGCAGCTTGATTATCTTTCTAAACAGTGTGCTTGCAGGAAAAATATACTCATTGTAAAGCTATCAGTAGTACTGACTAGCTCATATTTACATTTGTATTTCATTGTAATACCCACTGAATAAGTGGAAGAGGCTGGCATTGCCGCCTATTTGCTTTCAGTTGGTAGTTTAGGGACCCTCTGACCATATGCTCGCCATCACTCGGCGCCATTCTTGGTTAGGGTTACTTCAGTTCATTATGCATTGATCCTCTGACCATATGCTCGTCTACACAGGCGCATTCTTGGTTAGAGTTCTCTTCCAGTTTGCATTTCCATTAGATCCTCTGACCAATGCTCACACCTTGCCCACATCGGGGATCCTGGTGTACATTCTGGTTAGAGTTACCTTCCGCATCGTTTTGGTTTAGAGTTAACCTTAATGGGTGCATGTTGATTGTAATTGCTTTTGAAAAAACAAAAAAAATTAGTCCGGTTCTTTACAGGCATCCCGATGAAGAAACCAAGCTGCTGATTTCTTCTTGTTTCATGGAGATAATAAGAATTGTAATTCCCCAGTTGCCCTATGATGACGAAACTATGAAGATCATATAAAATATGATAGTGGAAAGTTTTCAAGATTTGGATGAAATTGGTAGTAGCTTGTTTTCAAGAAGAGCAATTGTTTTAAAGACATTTTCTGAAGTTAGTGCTTGCATCTTATTGATAGAATTAGAGATGGAGAATCAGATTTATCACTTGTTTAATTATCTCTTCACCTCGACCTGGAGTGAGCAAGAAGAGAGTATGCTTGCAGCTGTCATGAATGTTCTAATCTCTACAATTAAAGAAGCTGATAGTCTTCCTGAAAGTGTCGAAACTCTTCTCTTGGATGCTTATAAACGTGAAGAGCAGATTTCTCCCACAGCTGATTTGTTAGTTAAAGAAATTTTCAGTCAATGTGAAGATAAGTTGAAACCATTCATGAAGAAGATTGTTGAAAATGAAGAGGAGATTTCTGAGGCTGAAAAGGAGGATGAAAGTTGGAATCCCTTTGAATTCATAGCAACAGTGTTGGCGTAACAACTAGCACCTCTGGAGTAAGAGTTGGTACGGACAGCTATGCACACTACGCAATGAGTGCTCTTCAAATTAGGAGGGGAAGCTCCCTCGTTGTGCTTGACAAAAGTACTTGCAAATGGAAATAAACTAAACTAAATCCTGTCTTTTTGTTTCAGTTGTAGAGGTACAAGGCTTTCTCGAAAACTATACGTTGCAGCTGAGTATTTTCTGGTTTTGCAGACTACTAACTACAACTAAACTTAATTACTTAAATTCTATCCAATTTCCTCAAGAAAAACAGAGCATGAGGAAACGGAGCAAGGTTTGACTATCAAACGATAAACGAGTGTAGATTCTCAACTTGAAGGCAAGGTGGCACATCTATCAGCTCAATCTAAACACGCTTATTGGTAACAACAACACACGATAAACTGAATACGGATTCTCAACTTGAAGGCAAGGTGGCACATCTATCAGCTCAATCCGAATAAGTTTATTATTCACAACAACATACGATAATCAAGTGCAGATTCTCTACTTGAAGGCAAGGTGGCACAACTATCATCTGAATCTGAACAAGCTTATTGAACACAAAACATATTTGATCTAACTATGGAAAGAATTCACCATTACAATTGCATGAAACCCTATGTGGCATAACAATTCATCATAATAGTAAAGACGCATGAACAAATACCAAAAGAGCAATATTGAGGGCAAGGTAGGCACAACATATATTTCTCTCTCGTGCAAAAGTTATTTACAAATGAGGAAAAGCTTTTATTTATATACATCAAGGTGTAGGGAACCCTAAAATCACCTTGAGTCAACTACAGTCTTGCAATGCATGCAAGTTTTATTGCTAAGCCCTAATGAAGTAAACTATACAGTTACCTGGAAAACTACCATCAGTTAACTGAAACATCTAATCTAAAAATGGACAATTGTGCAAGCATGCACGTCCTTATTGAAAGCGAGTTAACTGGAAGACTATCATTAGTTAACGAAAACCCTAAATGAAACTCCAAGTGTGTAAAACTAATCTCAGAATAGATATGCATGAGATGAGACAGCGAGTTAACTTGAGAAAGTAACGCCAAGTTTAACTCCTGTGTGTAATGTCTATCCTGAGAGGTGAGAACTGAAGTTTACTGTCCGTGATCTCGAGCAACCAATCCCTCAACGAGATTGTTAACTGTGTCACTATCTGGAGCTATGAGACTCTGTCGAAGAATGCTATGTCGGTGCAACATATCCTCACCAGCTGTGATCTGAGATTGAAGTTCACCTCTGCTCCTTGTTGCCTCATCGAACAATGCTGACATGACTGTAAGCTGAGTAACCTTACAGCCAACGATCTCCCCATTGAAAATGGTATGAATGAGTGCTTGAAGCTCTGACTGAACATTGGTAAGCTCAACGTAGGCACCACCCTCAATCTGATATCGACACGGTAAGCGAGAAACCAAAGTTCTCACCGACCGGAGTGCACTAGTAACGTGCTCTCTACTCTCAGCCAACTCTGACGCCAAAGTCTCTTCTATCTTTGCCTTGAAAACCAACTGTGTTTTCCAAGAGTAGATAGCTTCCCTATCCCCTGCATCTGTGACTGCATCGTATGCCACACTCAGGTGAGCAATCATAATCTCATCCCGGGGTTTATTAATCGCCATATCTCGCTCCTCATCCTGGAGACGAATACGGAGCTCTCGTGCATTATACCGCAACTGATATAACTCTGTGAGCATAGAACGGCCTCTGGCAACGAACTCTTCCTCCCACTCATCCAAACGCTTGCCGTATGCAACTAAGTGATTAAGTTGACTTTGCTCTGCTGGAGGCTCAAGCATCGGTGGGAGTGTGGCGATGACATCTGGTCTATGTACAAGGCTAGAAATATACTGACGAAGCTATTTGATTTCAGCCTTGAGGGCTGCCTTATCTTCTCCGTCCTTTAGTATTCTATCCCTGGCACTGTTTGTAGCAACCTGCAGTAGATCAACCTGGGTCTGACGTGTGCTACAACCAAGGTTAACTGTGATAACCTCGAAGTCCTGAGATTCCAAGTCAGCCAAGCTCTTCCCTTGTGGAGGTACAGCAGTCTCGATGACAATCTCCATGTCAGTGTTCCTCTCTACGTGAACCATGTTCTTGACCCTCTTGTCTGGCGCATCCTGATAAACCTCATCAAAATCGGAATGATTAAGAACATAGGATGGCTGCCTCCTCTTCCTTCCTAGCTGAGCTTCGATCCAAGATTGATCTCGGCTAATACTACTAGAAGGGTCTGTACTAGCAACAGGAGGTTGCGATGAAAGTGAATGTGTAGAGGACCCACTGCGAGGTGGAGAGTCTAAATCCAATTCAATGTGAATTGGGACTGGTGACTGCTCTGGAATTAATGTAGGAACTTGAGGCTGATCCTCAGGCACTGGCGGCCTCTGAACTGGCTCTGTGACCGGCTGTCTGTCAGGCTCCGTGTGTGTAACAATGGCAAGCGCCTTGCCCTTTGAATTATTTGGCGCTTGACCTTTCTTAGGAGGGTTACTCCTTTTCTTCTGTTTAGGTTTTGACGAGGAAGGTAGCGAAGGTTTCACCACTACTGGCGGCTCTTCTCTGGGCATACTTACCCTCCTGGTCTTCTTGCTGTCGAGGTAAAGTATATTGTTCTGAATAACTCTACTTGACCTCTCCTTGACTATTGCGTATTCCTTGGCGTACCAATCAATTGCTGGCAACGGTTGTGTATCAACCTGCTCTCTGAAAAATTGAGGAAGAACCTCTCCCTCATCATTTGATAAACCTCCCACATCTTCTGACAAGAAAACAAAAATCTGTGAGAGAGAGAAAGCGGCCGTAACTACGTCTGCGAACCTCGAAGTCATTTGCGCAATTTGCCTAGTAATCCTCCATAGAAGGCTCATGAAATATACCTCCAGCAAGGTGAGTTGTGTAATGACCTGAAAGATCATAGGCACGTGCTTCAACAAGATACTTAAGATGATATCTCTCAAGCTCTTGCCCTGCAACTTTAGCATCAATTGCCGTCTTGCACCAATACATTCCAAACTGAAAAGGAAAATTGATAGATGGTTTGTGCCTATGGCGTAAAAGACGATGAACATCATGCATCTGTCTCAGGAACTCCTGAAAGATTGTCTTATCTGAAGGATAACGTGGAAGCATAGCTGGATTTCCTGTAAATCCATATACTCGGATGTAGGTGTATGTCGGGAACTGAATAAACCAATCTGCCCATCCATACATCACTGCCCTAGCAACAGGAGGTACGAACATGCAACTCCCGGTCCAAATTTCTCACTGTATAAGTCAGAAAAGCCTCATGAACACGCTTGAAATGACGTTCAGCCCTAGTGAACTCAAGCTGATCATAATACTGATAGACTTTCTGAACACGAGAATGCCCACGGTGTTTAATCCTCGAAACCGACCCGATAAGCGATCAAGTACACGAGATACGAACACATGTGAAACTCATGGGCAACTAGAAAACCGGTGATTTGTTTGTGGAGAATATCGCTGATGAAGGATGCCCAGTCATAATGCTCCCGCCGAATGTGCACCAATAATGTAATACATCCAAGGCTGGAAAACATTCAATGTGCTTGACCTGAGACACGATTCAGGAGTGTAATTAGAATCGCGTACTCATCCTTGTATTCACCACGACCCACATTGTTTGGCAATCTGTTCTTTGCTTGTTTTAACCATCTTTCTGCCATCTTCTTTTGACACTTGTCCACATCAGCATCAAACGCCTGCTCACACTGCTCCATGGAAATAACCAGACTGTTCGGGTGTTGAGGAATGCCAAAACTCCTTTCAATGTCCAAAGGTTTGAGACTGCAAATGATTCCTCCATCAATTGACACTATCTCACGAGTAGTAGAATTGTAATGCTTAATACAAGACATCACGAATTCAATACAATGAACGGAGATCGGTATGGAAGCGGCCTCTAATAAGCCAGATTGCTCAATATTTTGAATAATCGAACTTCTGATCTTGACCGGATCTAGAACTGCTTCTGGCAATACTTTGTGAAGATCTGTCTCAACCATCTTGAGGAAGTCATGAGTAAGGACTGTTTTGGTCTTGTATTCGAGCTGAGTGAACTGCATTCCGAAAAACTCGCCTGTTGACTGTGAACTTGACTATGTTCTGACAAGATTTCTGGAGAGCTAAAAATAGCCTGCGAGAGTTAAAAATAGCCTTTCGAAGATTTATTTTCAGCGAAAAATTTGAGATATGGGTTTTGTCCAGAAAGAGATTCTAAGACAACCCAGAACGTCAGATATGTGAAAATATGACTTCTACTTGATCATGCGAAGAGTTTTCAATTGAGAAAATTAGTAACTCGAGAACGAATGTTCTGAAGTTAAAAATTCCTGACAAATCAAGCGCACGATTTTAACTCGAGGAAATTATACAAAAATGATCCAGATGTTTGAACTTGTCGGATTTGCCAATTTCAGGAACATGCGAATTGGAATCTGAGAGAAATCTGAGAATTAAGGAGGAAAAAGACGTTTTTTGTATGTTGTTCTTCAATGAAAATCGCCCTTGAATTCTTCAAATTGCTGATAATTGTGAACTTTAAACCTGCAAAAAGATTTGTTAGATAAAATCGCCTTTGAAAATTGATGAGGAAAACGCCTTTGATCTGCAAGAATTTGCCTTTGCTTTGCTAAAATTCGCCTTTGCTTGTGAAAAAACGAATTTGCCTTTGAAGAAAATACGAATTTCTTGTGAAGAAATACGAATTTCTTTTGTTTGAAAAATACGCCTTGAAGAAATACGCCTTTGTTTCAAAATATGAATTTCCCTTGAAGTTGCGCCTTTATTCTTAAAGAAATATGAACTCTCCTTGAAGATATGAATTTCTCTTGATAAATTCGATTTCTCTTGAAGATATGAAACATGAATGAAGATGGTGTTGTGTTTAAATAAGAGGAAATTCGCACCAACTGGTGAACTGCAAGAATTCAAAACCCTGACTGAAATAGAAGCCTTTCAATTGGACCCTTCTCAGTTGAACTGCCACTGACTCGGAGTTCGAAATTTAAATAATAATAAAATATTCATCATCATGCAAAGGCGCCAAAAATAGAAAATCGCCACTTAATTCAAAATAAATATTAAATATTTTAAACTTCAGTTGACAATTCGAATGAAGCTTCAGGATTCACCGTTAGATTTCACCGATTCCGAAAAGTCATCTTTTGAGCACATAGGCGTCCATTTGCTCAACATTTTGCACTTTTTATTAACTTCCTACTTTATAGCTGACGACAAAGTCACGACTGGCCATCTTCGACACTGATTTCTAAGTGACCGGATGATGCTGAGACTGAACTGAGATATTCATCGCGAAGCCTGCTGAGCAAAGAAGAAACGTCTGCTGGGAGTCAACACTGCAAAATCCATCGTTTGACACCTTGAAAAATTAGGCGCCCTTGATTAAATTCATTTACAGGTTCTAGACTTTAACCATTTTCCTAATCTGCCATCTGACACTTTAAACGGTTGCTGACGGCGAACGGTGAACCCTGCTGATAGGAAAACAAGTTCACTGCATGACTGGAGACATTCTACATCCAACGGATATACACACGACGGCTGGAAATTGCATCAAGGGCCTCAAAAGTAAAAGCACCCTTAGCCTTCAATTGCACTCGCAGCGTTTTGATGAAAATTGAACTTTCATCCAAGTACCCTACTTCGACCTCCGATATCTGGAGCTGGGATGATCCGATTCGAGCCACGTTTGTTTTAACGGATAGCCAGAAGGATTGAAAAGAGAAGTCTCTAGAAGCGACGAAGCAAGAAAACTGCTTCTAAGACCTCAAATAGAAGGGCGCCCATCCCAAGATGGAATAAACGACCAACACTTGGTCATTTTGTGAATTATCTTCACTTTTCAACACTTCGCCAAAGACCTCGCACGTACGAGCAATTGCCAAATCCTGGAAGCTGATGGCTGGGCTCGTTGGATAGATAAAATAATCACGCTTGAATCCCGTGAAGACTTCGAAAGTGAACGACCTCATCTGACAGGCCTAAAGGCTAGGCGCCTCTAGACTGTAGAAATACAATGAAAACCTTATGTTGGTCTGCCCGTGAAATTACGTGCTTGGTAGAAACTCTGCTACGATCATCCAGAATGTCGGACTGACAGGCAACTTGGTGCATTGCGGAGCTGGACTAGCGTAGTACTGATGTCAGGAAGACCCCATCTGCAAATTTGACCATCTTAAGAGCCATTTTAACCAGCGCCCCTGAGCTATAGTTGCGCTGGAAATGCAATGAGGAAGCTCAAAGACGTGAAAACTCCATTATAAGCTCATCTTCATACGTCGGCTGCCGGAGCTCTGGAACTTAGACGACTGCGTTTGATAATTCGTTGGACGAGCAGACTAGTCATGAAGAGATTGACTGCATCCATCATCAGAAAAACCAAAATCCAAACCTCCATCTAGAAGGGCGCCCTCAAGCTACAGGTGTGCTTTTGCTGGAGAAGGACAAATTTCTGTCATGAGAAACTTTGGGAATTTCAACTTCTGTCGCCAGTTGCCAGAGTTACGGGTCTCGGATAGCTTCGCTGGATAGCTTGTCGGATAGCTAGGCCAATTATGAAGAGTTTGACTGTATTTGTGAGCACTTTCAACAAGATCTTGACCTCCTTCTAGAAGGGCGCCCCCAGGCTATAGTTGCGCTTTCTTGTTTTTCCTCTGAGAAATCTTCATAAATTAATCACTAAAAACTCCATCTTGACCACTGAAATGATCATGTGCAACGTGAAATGCTGTCGCGAAACGCTCCTCCATCATGAAATGCTCCGTTCTGAGTCTCAGCATTAGGTTCTGATCAATAAAACTGACTTTGACTGACAAACTATTGACAAAACTCCATGCTTGATATTGCCCAAAAACTATACTTGACATCATTTTAGCAAGGTTAAGACTCTTTTAAACAAAATGCCTTGATGAAGCAAAAATTTTGGTTTTGGGTACAACAAATAGTTCAAGGGGTATCTATGGATTTGCACTCATCCAAGCATTTTGTAGAGGAATGTAATGTGACAGTGGAAGCTTTGAAGACTAGTGAGGTACTCTTGTTTTCTACAGAGGAGAACAGTGAGTTGACTTGTGTTAAGAAGCATCATGTTGAAGATTCAAAGAAAGAATTTGTGGAAACAAAAGTTGAAACGGAGATGCATGAAGAGGCCATGTGTGCAGATCCAAATGAAGGAGAAGTTCGGTTAGAAGGAGTTATGTGTTCAATTAGCGAATTACTTCTTCACAATTCCGAAGAATGTTGGTTTGAAAGTCAAGCTAAAGAGGAGAAAGAGATAGAGGAAGCAGTAATCACTTCCCACTTCAAAGGTGATTTGACTAACTCCCTAGAATCATGTGTAGAAGACAACATGGAAGGAGAAGCTTCTAGTAGTTATAAGGCAGATTTCTCTTCACCTGAAATCAAGCTAAGGCAAAAAGCTAAGGAATTGGAAGGCACTATGGATGGAATGATGAAGAGTGTTCATCACATGCGAGACAAGTTGAGGAGTACAACTCAAACTATTTTTGAAATCTTTATCCATCAAAATTGTACTACTTTATTTCAGCCAGCATATGAAGAATGCAGCTTAAGTTCACAGATCGCTGAAAATGAAATTCAAATTTTGTCAAAACTTGATAGAATTCATAGGCATGTAGAACAATTGATTTATGATGTGCCTAGGGAAAAAGTTGTATGTTGCATTCCAATTGATGATATGAAGTCCACTAAGTTTGCCTTGGAGGAAATTAAATCTAGTCTTTTGCACATCATTCGTGACAAAGACAACGTGGCCAAAATTGCTGACAAGGCATTGGAATGGAACGAGTTTACCAAAGCCAAGTTGCAAGAAGTGCATGAGACTCTAATTGAAGTAGAGAATTAGATTTCTGCTGTTCAATATTCATGGGAGCAAGAAAACAAAAGAAGAGTAGAGGAGCTTCAGGTAATTCTTGATGAGGTTGATCTCATACAAGAAACATATGATTTGGAATGCTGTCCTGAGAAACCAAAGCATTCAGTTTCTCATCGACAAGTTTTTCAGGCTTTTGACAATCTCTTGTATGAAGAAGGTGCTAGTAGGATTTATGTAAATCCTCTTTTTGAAAATGATGAAGGAATTACTTCAGAAATTACTTCAGAAGGAAATTTGAGTTTGTCTTTCAGCATTGGAGAATTGATACATGAGTTGCATGAAGTTGAATCTACTGCTGCTCCTATTGCACCCATTCAATAAGAAATGGTAACTCTTGGATCACAAAGAAATGAAGACATTCTTATTATTCATCAACAAAGAGATGATTGGCATGTTGATGAAGGTTTTATTCATTATGTGATGAGGATGTTTGTGAGGCTTTTGTCAGATTTTAGTACATCTTCATCATCTCTTAGGGTGATTGATGTCAGAATTGTATTTCATGAAGGATTCATGGAATCTTTCCAGCAAATCATGACACAAGATTCTGGATTCAATTTCTTTAATGAACATAGGTTGGTTGAATACTTCTTGGAGTTTCAAGAAGTGGCAATTAAGATGGAACGAACAAATTAGAGGATTCAGGTGAGAGCAGTTCTCCGTTTGAGAAGTGGTTTTTCATGGCTGTTGGTTTGGTATCCTAGCATTACTTGGGAAGAAGGTAATTTTAAAGTGGATATAACAACATATAATATTTAGAATATAGTTGTGATCATTCGCTTATGCGTTGGGAAATGTCTTCAATTGAAAATCAATATTTGGGGTCTCAAGTATTTTCTTATGAAGAATGGAATGCATAAAAAAAAGGTTGGATGGAGAGATAACTGTCAAATATTCAGTTTTATGTTTGCTGCTTCCTTCCTTTTATGTCATTGGTTCTTTATTGCTGATCAGAAATTGGTGTTCTGGGAAGGAAATATGATCAGAAGTTGGTTTGTGGTGGCATGGGGACTCTTGCTGAAGGTGCCACCAGCTTGGTTCATGAGTAACTATGCTCATTTTGATGAAAAATTCTTATGTTGCAACTGCTGCTTGCCTTCTTGGATGCTGATTTTCCAAAAATTAGATCTCAAGATGATTATTTCAGACCTGTTAGAAAGCTGGTTATTTCACTTTTAGGTCTCTCCATCTCCTATTTGGACTGAATTTCTACCTCAAATGAGCAAGGGAATGATTTAGTAAGGTCAAAGTTCAGGTATGGGTTCATTGATGGTTGACAGTGGATTTTTTGGTACCAATTCATACATTACTTGTTGGGACAGCGAGTTATTAGCTGATTTGATTTGCCAAATTGAGGCTTTTGAAGTGAAATATGTGAAGATTTCTTGGAGTTTTTTCAGTGATTGTATATCCTTTTGGATTGAGATGAAGTGTGGAGCATGGTTATTTGTTTGGCATGGGTTTGATGACTTGTTTGAGAACATTTTTGTTGCCGACCAGAATTATGACAGCGAGGCTTGGAGGTCCTACAGACTAATATGGGACCCAGGCACTGACATGTTTGGTGCATTGTCTTTTGTGGACCGAGATATGTTGCTCCACTTTGGGTATTCAGATGTTTTAATTAGAGTAGCGCAACCGATTAGAGGAACAATGTTCTTGAGGGTGATTTGGAATCCTGGTATCACTTGGGTTTGCAATACAGCAGTTGAAGATGAGGTAGCCAATGTTGTCTTTCTGGAGTTTACTTCCATGGTGCTTCAGTTTAATTTTAATAGGGAGGTCTCTTGTGTTGGCATCCAGCGGTTCAGTGCTTACATCCGTTGGTGCTATCCTTCTCCTAGGTTGATTTGGGACCCAGGGATCATATTCAGTTTAGATTGGTGCAACATGATGTTTTTGGGGCAGCATTGGAATTGCTTGAGGACAAGCAATTTTGGGAAGGGCGGATTGTAATGCCCCCATTTTAGCTATACACCCTTTAGTGATTGATAGCCTATTTCTGGAAGCCTGTAGGCTCGTTAGAGGTAAAATTAGGGTTTCCTATCTTGTTGGGGTTCTGAAGTATTTTTGAAGGTTTGCACGCTAGAGTTTCTGATGCATGTCTGGTGGAGATTTCTGGGTTTTTGGAGAGCTTCAGAATCGTGTAACATGCATCTCCATCTGACAACCTCTCTCAGAACTTAGTATTTTTAGCCAGCACATTAGAGTTTGGAGATTTGGATTGCAGATTCTTTCTGGGTTTTCAAAGAGCTTCACAGTGGTATGGCATACAAAGGCATTGGACAACTTTTAAGAATTTATTATTTTTAGTAAGTTCTATTTCCAGAAGCCTGTTGGCTCGTTAGAGGTAAAATTAGGGTTTCCTATTTTGTTGGGGTTCTGAAGCATTTTTGAAGGTTTGCATGCTAGAGTTTTTGATGCATATCCGGTGGAGTTTTCTGGGTTTTTGGAGAGCTTCAGAATGGTGTAACATGCATCTCCATCTAACAACTTCTCTTGGAACTTGCTATATTAGCCAGCACATTGGAGTTTCGAGATTTGGATTGTGGATTCTTTTTGGGTTTTCAGAGAGCTTCACAATGGTATGGCATGCAAAGGCATTGGACAACTTTTAAGAATTTACTATTTTTAGTAAGTTCTATTTCTGGTAGTGCCATCTTGGGCGGTAGCATCAGTAGTCAGTTCAGTTTCCATTTCGGGCAGTGCAGTTTGCAGCACATTTGGCTTTCAACATTTTGAGGCTCATTTTGGTGAAATGATTTATTTTAAGTCATTAATGTTTTAAAATTCATTTTAGGCCCCATGGCCTAGATTAATGACTTAATGTTGTTTTAAAAGGGGGCCTTTGAGGGGGACGCCTCATTGAGAGATTATTTAAATATTTCTAAAGTAAATATTTCTCCTCAAGTCTTGGACGCCTAGAAAGGTGAATTTAATATTTTAAAAGTTAAAATATTTCAAAAGTGAAATGGGCGTCCTTTTGGGAGGTGAAAAGATGGAAGCTGAAGAGTCATTTCAAGTTCTATAAAAGCAGGCCTTTGTTCACTCATTCATCATCTTTGGAAAATATTGTAAAGTTATGTTGCTGAATTGATTTCAGAACCTGGCTAAGGGGAAGCTTAGCAATTCTACTCCATTCATCGGGCTTGAAACTATTGTTCCCTAGATGGTTGATTGAGAGTGTGCTTCATTCAAAAGTACATATGGAGCTTCATTGCTAAAGATATTGATGATTTTATCAGATTTTATGTTTGCTGGTTCATACATGGCTGAAGGAGATTTTCAAACATAAGTCTTGGTATGATTTTAATTTGCTTGTGGGTATTGGATAATTCTTTTCTTATGCATTAGGCAAATCCTCATTGCAGATTATTAGATTTTTTAGTGAAGTCTTTATTGTACTAGATGAGTTTTCCCTCAAGCCAGGGCCGTACCTTTTCTATGAAGTTCAATTGGAAATCGAGCATTCTTCATGATGGATTCTTTGCAAAGTTTAACCTTGCTTGCTGGTTGCCATGTCCTTAAGGGGTTGTGATCTTAATTTGGAATGCTTGGGTGAAGTGTGGAGAGAGAGAAAGACAATTTTGTTGAAGGTATTACTTGCTAGTCTGGTTATTTTCAGTTTGCTGGGTTTTATATCAGACTTGTGTATTTCTGTCATATGCTCTAATTCCTTTGTGTCCAATTCATAATTGTAATAGGAATTAGTGTGGATTCATTGTTAAGTGATAGAAGAAAGTTTCTATTGAGAAATCATTGTAATAAACGTTGTAATCTGCAGAACATTTGCATTGTAAGGCTGAGAATAGTAGTACTATTTCAGTCATTTATACTTGTGCATTTACTTGTGTTTTAAATTCAAACATTGTAACCCCTGGATGGTTTACCACCAGTGTGGAGAAAATTCATATTGTATCATCATCATTCACCCATTGTTGAAGTGGAGAATCCCCACTGTTGAGTGGATGCCTGCTATTAGCAGATGAATTGTATTTCATTGTAGATATCTTTTTCCCCACTGAATAAGTGGTAGCGTGGAATGTTGATGGTCGGTTCTTCGCCTGTTTCAATTCAGTATTGTTCTTCATTCCAGTTTGATTGCTAACGAACCCTTCCCATATGCTATCACCTTGCCTTTCAGAGGATCTTGGTGAACATTCTTGGCGAAGGTTACATTCAGTTTGATTATCTTTTGGAGCTAACGCTAACCAATTGGCGTAGTGTTGGTTTTTGTTGTGGAAAAATTGGGAAAAAATCAAGGGGCATATTTCATATCATCCTATGCAATGAGGCAACATGTGCTTTTATTAGCCAATCTAATAATTAAAAATGCAATTCCTAAGTTTAGCATAAGTGAATAAAGTAAAAGGTGATCTAATTAATTGATCATGATTAATTATTTAATTAGATGATAAACTTATTACTCCAACACCCCCCTTTTAGATGAACTTAGGGAGTAGCTAAAAACCTGATTAAGGATGCATGAAAGCAAGAATGGGTCTCAGCTACTAGGTCATGTAAGGTACCCATGTACATATGCATTGCAATTGAAATCTCTTATAAACGGGGGAAAAGGAGAAAACCTAGTGGAACAAAACTCCTCCCCAAAAAAGAAAAGATACAATCAAGTGATGAATGATGGAGGACTCCATGATACCCCCCAAGTACACTGTCTGTCACATATATACATTACAAATGGCCCCCATAAGAGGGAAAGGAAGAGACAATAAATCCCCCGCAGAATGAAGAAGCTCCAATGTTGATGAAGAATGCTTGGAAACAAAGATGACCAAGTGTATGCAAGCAACATGTCTTCCCTTGGGATGAAATAGATCCATAGGCTGATGAAGAAGCCACTCCATGTCCAACTGGAAGGAGAAAGGATGAATTCTCAACATGTGTGGCTATGAAAATTGATTGTCTGCAAGCTTGAATAAGCCACAACATAATCATGGTCAAAATCAACCAAGAAACATGATAAATCAAGAGAATAAGGAAACTCGTGAATGCCAATCTCCAAAGACTATGAAGATGGGATAACTGCTGTGCTTAAATTGTCATCAAAGAGGAGAGAATCCCCCTCAAGTTTGTCATCCAAATCTGCAGTACGAGACTCCACAAACAAGTTAGAAATTCTTGTCAAATATTCATCCTACAAAGCAAGATTTGAAAAACTATGAATATCCTCTTGACCTGAATCACACAAGAAGCCATATCTGTAGCAACACAAGCATTATCAACTGCAATAGTAGATGGAGGAGATGAAATGCATGGCTCAAAAATGAGATTAGATGTGAGAACACTGTTGGTGTTTCAATTTGCACCTCTGGAATGCGGATTTGAAACGGATAGCTATGCATAGATTAACTGCTCTTCCAATTAGGAGGGGAAGCTCCCTGTTTGTTGATGTTGCTTAAAGAAAGTAAATGAAACTAATTTGCCAATCTTTTTGTTCAGCTAAGAGCACAAGGTTATAAAACTCTAGTGCCGTATATGAGATTTTTGTAACGACTGTTCCCTTGCATAAATTGAAATTTTTTCCAAATCTTATTTTAAACATGTAAAGGTAACAAGTAACAAAGACAATACAAGAAAATTTTTCCTTTCTTTATTGATAAACATGTACAAGTTACAATATGTTTCCACATGAATTTCATTTTCATTGCAAATATAAATTAGAGTTCAAAAATAATATAATTACATACATAGCTCGTAAGCTTTTGCACAAATACAAGTAAGAAGGTCCAGGAGTCCTGTTGTGACCTTTTTCACACATTGTGCCATTGCAAATGGGGATGCCCTAATTTTTGCTTTGTTCAGGTCTTTTGGCTTGGTTTTTTGGTTTGTTTTGTTGTCTCTCTTTTGTTTCGTCTGTGTTTCCAGGGATGTGCCCATCTGCGAGCTTCAACGTAAAATTTCGGCCAAGTCTGAGAATTAGGGTTTGCACTTTTCTAGTCAATTTGAAGTCAAATGGAGCAAATAAGTTGGAATCTGAGCCTCACATTGTAGTCAGTATGCTTCCAGAAGGTCCTCAGCTAAATTTCAGTGAATTCTAACAATTTACTATTTTTAGTAAGTGTTCAATTCAGGGCGTTCTCTCAGCACTTTTGGAGTTCCGATCGCTACACTGCATCTAGAACATGTCAGGCTGCTCGTCTACAAATTTTGAGCTAAAACGGACAACTGTCTATTTTTAGCAAGTTCAGCTTCCGGAGCAGATTTTAGGGTTTATATGTGAAGTTTTTCAATGCATGTCTGGAGATTCTTTCTGGGTTTTTTGAAACCTACGCGCTGATGTAACATGCAAAATGAGACAATGACTTTCAGTATTAAGCTTTCAGAGGCTATTTTTAGGGTTTTCATGTTGAAATTTTCTTTGCATGTCTGAACATTCCTTGTGGGTTTTTCGAGGGCTTCATAGTGGTATAACATGCAAACCAAGATCATGACTTTTTTAGGAACCGTCTTCAGAGGCTATTTTTAGGGTTTGCATGCTGAGCTTTTCAGCGCATGTCAAGTGATTCTTTATGGGTTTTTCAAGAGCTACGCAGTGATGTGACATGCAAAGCGAGATGATCACTTTTCAGAGACTTACTATTTTTAGCAGGTCCATTCCGACAGCTGCCCAGCACATTAGAATCACAAACAAGGCGAAGTGCAACAAAAACGGGGTCAAATGGAGACCATTTGAGCGACATGCAAGTCAAATTAGGGTTTCTGGCTTTGGGACCTAAAATGAGGGGTAAAATGCCATAATTTTCAAAAATCGGTGTATCCCACTGCGATCTTTATCTTTCAAGCTATCCACCGTTAAAATTTGAAGGCAATTGGAGCACTTACTATTTATAGTAAGGCGTTCTAGAAACAGGCTAAAAATAGTAAATCAGCAGCAGGCGCCAGTGTGAACGTGCAAGTCTATTGATGAGGATCACAACATTCAAATTTCAAGTCAAACGGAGTTGTGGAGGCCATGAAATCAAGCAGTTGCTATAAATAGTAAACCACCCTCAGAAACATGCTATAAATAGCAGGTCAGCTCGAGATGGCAGTGTGAACAGACTAACTAGGTCATGAGGATCCTGGGGTTAAAATTTCAAATCAATTTGAGCTTCAAAAGAGGGAAAACCAGAAACTTACTAAATATAGTAAGGCATGAGCAAGCAGCTGAGAAAAGTTCTAAGTCTTACAAAAATCCTGCTTGACCCCTTAGATGCGCCTAAGATGAAACTGGCAGGAGGATGAGAAATTTCAAGTGTTAAATCCTGCTCACCCCCTCAAATGCGCCCTGGCTTGAGGAAGGTTGAGAAATTGTTTAAGTGTTGAAGTTTTTCCACCTGCCACCCCTAAATGCGCTCTCAACTCAAGCAGGTGATGGAAAAATATCTAAGTGTTGAGTTCGTCTTGCAGACCCCTGAAAATGCGCCCACTTCACAAGGAGGAGATAAAAAAGTTTAAGTGTTGAAGTTTGTCCACCTGCCACCCCTAAATGCGCCATCAAGGTGATGGAAGCTAAAAATTTTCTAAGGCAAAGACTTAAGTCCTCCTTAGCATGCTAAATGCAGCCAAGTAAAGTGGGGTCAAGACAAAGTGTTGACTTTCTCCTCCCTCCTCCATATGCGCCTAGCTAGAAGAGAAGCTCCAAAAGTTTTCTAAGAGGCTGAGTAGGGAATTTTTCTAAGTCCTCAAAAATGAAAGTAGCCACCCTCATATGCGCCCAAGCTTGAGGTTGAAGTCAGAAAATTTTCTAAGGCATAGAGACTAGAAGTAGCAGATGTCAAATGCGCCCTTGCAAGCTTGAAGTGATTTGAAAATTTCTAAGTATGGTAAAATGAAAGCTCCTGCCCTCATTTGCGCCTTGACGTGGAGATGCCTTGGGATTTGTCTAAGGCAAGGAAATTAGAAGTAGAAGGGATGGTATCCGCCAAGATTGAAGGGGAGTTGAGAAGAATATTTGCTAAGTGTAAGAAAATTCCTATAGATCCTTCCAAATGCGCCTAGCAAGGAGTAGAGGTGTTTAAATATTTCCTTGGTATTTGAAGTGGAAGTTGACCCCATGATATGCACCCACCTTGTGAAGTTGAAGTAAAAAAATATGATAAGGCATTGAAAATTCCTGCAGCACCCTCCATGTGTGCCCAAGTTAGATGCATGGAGGGAAAAGATTCCAAGGCGTTAAAAGAAAACATGTCAGGACCCCACCCTAAATGCGCCCAAAGGCACAAGGAGGCATAGAATCTTTTAAGGCGTTGAAAAATTCCTTCACATGGGTAAAAATGCGCCCAAGTTGGGTTGGTGGGCATAAAATTTACTAAGGAACATGAAATTTTCAAAGGCATCAAATGGAGGCTCAGGGGGTGAAATGCTCCCAAGCTAAAGAAGAGGTGAGAAAATTATTCTAAGTGTTTGCTAATGGCAGGAGAAAAGCTCAAATGCGCCCAGCTTGAGGAAAATGAGTTAGAAAATTTTCTAAGTGTCAAAGCAAGAAAAATACGCCCAGAGATGAAGAATAAAAATAAACTTTGGTGAGGAATATTTTTCTAAGGTATAAATTGTAAAAATTAAATCTACCCCCTTCGTCTGTGGACACATGAATTTTACACTTTATGAGGGAAATTTTCTTTTGGGTATTGGACGTCTGCGATGAGGAATGGATTTTAAAGTCTTCCACAGTTCGCCGAAGCCTTCAGGATGGAGATTTTTGATGGGCACTTAAGTAATGAATTTTCTAAGGGGAAAATTTAAAAATTTTTTATGGCAAGGAATAAATTATGACTAGATGATTTTTGATCAGGGCCCTGATGAAAACAATTTTCTCGAGCCAGAGTTGGATGAAATATCAGAGTGAACACCTTAGCTAGTGAAATGAAAAGGGAGCAATTAAATTAATATTTTCATAGGGTGATTTCGAAATGCTAAAGTGAAGTACGCCCAAGCAGAATACAAGATGGGTTGGAAATTTGGCTAAGGCATGAAGAATTTGAGGATGAAGTTTGTTAGAGGAGAAAGTGATGAACTCTATTAGATCTAGAGATCAATTGGACATTGGAGATCAAAACATGGATATCAGGTGAGTAAAGCAGATTTATATTATTAAGTGTTTTGATGCTCTTCTTTTATCTGTTTTGCAGGATGAGCGCCGTGACCAAGGCATGATGACTTGAAGTGATGGAGCAACTAATTCAAGACAACGTTACAACCTTGGAAAAAGATGAAGTTACATGTTGAACCTCCTCCATGATGTCTCATTTGCGCCCAAGCCATGAAGGAAGATGATGAAAGAAATGGCTAAGTGTTGAATGTTTCTCCACAAAAACCTAGTATGCACCCAACGCAGTCAGGCGAATGGCCAGCAGGAATGATTGAATCCAAGAAAATCTTTCAAGCTCAGGATGGAGGGAAAGATGGAAACCCAAGCGTTAATGGTCACCATCAAGTACTTCAAAGTTGAAGAACAACATCAAAGAGGAAAATCATCATCAAGCAGAAGAATGAGGTTGCAGTCTTGGAATTTCAAAATGGGAACGTGCCTGCCATACTAGAAGTTGAAGTTGTTTGATCAAGTCTGTAGTCAAGAAGAAGAACAGTGGGAACGCGTTTCCAGGCAGAAATCTTCTAGAAGATGGTGGACATTAATTGCTTATTTATTACCCCACTCTTCTTGGTAGCAGTTTTTAGGGTTAGGGCTTATGTGGCTTGATCTGAGCCATTCATTTTGATTGTAATTTGAGCCGTCCGTTGGACTTGGCCAGCTATATAAAGGGGTATCCCCCCTCATTTGTACCTCATTAGGTCAGAGATTAGAATAGGGAGACAACTAGGTGATAGCTTAGAGATAGCTTAGTATAGATTGATAGGATAGTTTGAAGAAGAAGGAAAGTTTTTCCTTTGAAAACTTTGTAAGAAATTGTTGTGAACACTCTCTCAATAAAAAGAGTTTTCTTTGATGATGATCTCATTTTTTGTTGTGAGTAGCTAGCGAGGTTTCTTCGTCCTTCTACTTCAAGTAGGATTTTAGAGTAAAGTAAATAGATTTTGTTTCATGCAAGTAGTAGTAGTTAGTAACTGTGGAATGTGGTCTTCAATTTGAACAAACTTTGTCTATCCATACCACTAGTGGGCTCGTTGATGGTGAGTTCGCCTTGCGTGGTCAAATGGAAACTTGTGGACTTAACTTCGATTACGATCTTCATGTTGGTATGCGTCGTTGTGATGGTGTCTTCATTGTTGAATCGTAATCTGAATATCTTTAGTTACTCCCCTTGAAGATTGCACTAGTTCTATGGATGCTGTCTGAAGTGAGGCAAAGCGAATCTGGTTGAGGCTTGTGAAAATTGATCTCCACTTCCCACGCATAGATTAGTCCATAGCATCTTCTATCCCTACATCATTTACATTAAGTACCTTCTGGTTAGTTTAGGAAACAATAACTTTATAGACAAACCTTTCGAGCATTTGAATTTCTTTCTCCGCCGTTGAACAATTCTGTAAGTCCCCTTGAAATACCAGCAAATCACAACGAACTAACTGAGACTATCCACTGCATAAAGGAACTTTGGAGTTGAACGCATGAACTTTCTTGCAATCTTAGCATGCAAAATACTTTGATGAAGAGAGGATGGAGTATTTGTTAGAAACTTTATTCTGTGTTGGTGTGGTCATAAAAAACACATCAACAGGTCTTCCTTCATCTTGGGAATCATTCATTCAAGGAATCAGTGCGAGATCAAAAGTCCCTATGTTTGACCGCTGGAGGGCGGATTGTATACAAGAATAATCTAGGTTGGCTGCCAGAGGTATTTGTCAAAGCTCTACTAATGAAGAAATTCATGTTCTTCCTGCTCAATCCTCAAAGAAGAAAGGGAGAGAAGGAAAGAAAGGATATTTGAGGAATAGAGATAAAGGATCTGATGGTGCTCCTGCATTCAAGAAGAAGAAGGACCTCTCTCGTGTTCAATGTTTTAGATGTGACAAGTATGGTCACTATGCAAAGGATTGACCAACCAGGCCTAAGCAGCAGGCTTCCATTGCAGATGTTGGTGAGATCTCTCCGCAGAAGGATTCAGGTGGTTTTCTATTCTATTATGGTCTTTCAAGCAGTGTGCCTACCGAAAACAATACTTGGTTGATTGATAGCGGTGCCTCTAGCCACATCACCGGATTTAGAGAGCATCTAACCGATTTGTTGGAGATAGATTCTAGTGTTCAAGTCATTATTGGAGATGATACTAGTTATTCTGTGAAAGGAGTTGGGACCTCTTCTCTTCACTTGGAGTCCGACATTTCCTTGCAGTTGAGTGATGTTCTATTTGTTTCGGGTATCAAGTGAAACCTTGTCTCTATCTCAGCCCATGAGGACAAGGGGTACCAAGTTGCATTTTCAGAAGGTAAAGTTCTTGCATGGGCAAAGAACTCAAACATCAAGACTGCTCGGGTGATTGGAGTTCGACATGAGAGCCTCTATAGACTTTGCACCCGTCCACTTTAGGCTCTATTGCATTATTCATCAAGTTCGTGTGAACTTTGGCATAGAAGATTGGCTCACCTTCACTTTCGAGCACTACCTACCATGGAGAAGATGGTCACTGGCCTTTCGAAACTCAACCAGGAGCATGAAGGCACTTACAGGGGTTGCGCATTGGGTAAGAATACTAAAGGTCCATTTCATAGTAGTGAAAGTAGATCTAAATGTATTCTAGATCTTATTCATTCTGATTTATGTGGTCCAATGTCTATTGCTTCTTTGAGTAGTTTGTTGTATTACATTATTTTTATTGATGACTACTCTAGAAAGACTTGGATTTATTTCTTGAAATCTAAAGAATCTGAGGAAGTACTAGAGTGGTTCAAAGAATTTTAAGCTCAGGTAGAGAACTTGTTCGGGAAGAGGATCAAAGTTCACAGATCCAATAATGGAGGAGAGTACATTTACGTTAGCTTCCGTAAGTTTTGCATTGAAGCAGGGATTAAGAGGGAGTTCTGTGTCCCTTACAATCCTCAACAGAACGGTGTTGCAGAAAGGAAGAACAGATCTATTGTAGAAGCAGCCAAAGCCATGATTCATGATCAAGATATGCAAACCTTCCTTTGGGCTGAAGCATCTATAACAGTTGTTTATGTTTAGAATAGAAGCCCTCACCGCATCTTGGAGAACATGACTTGCGAAGAAGCATTCACAGGGGTGAAGCCGGAAGTAAGTGTTGATGTGTTTTTCGTGTCCGCACCAACACAGAATAAAGTTGCCAACGGCTACCCTATTCTCTCTTGATCAAAGTATCCAGCACGCTAAGATTGCGAGAGAGTTCGTGCATTCAACTCCAAGGTTCTTTTAATGCGAATAGTCTCAGTTGGCTTGATGTGATTTGCTGGTATTTCAAGGGGACTTACGGAATTGTTCAGCAGCGGAGAAAGGAATTCAAATGCTCGAAAGATTTGTCTATGAAGCGCGGGTTTCCTATTCTAACCAGAAAGTACTGAATTTAAAGTGGTGGTTGCAGGGTTAAGAAGATTCTAATCTACTCTAAGGCATGGGATATGGAGCTCAACTTCAGCAAACTTCAACCGAACTTTGCTTTGCCTCGCCTCGGATAGCTTCGACGGAGTCGTTGCAATCTTCAGGGGAGTAGTTCAAGGTGTTCAGATCACAACTTAGCATGAAAATACCATCACAACGACGCATATAGACATACAAATCATGATCGAAGTTAAGTACATGATATTCCAGTTGAGCACACAAGGCGCATTTCAGGGGTGGTGAAGGATATTTTCAACACTTAGGCGTTTTTCCCATCTTCATCAGTCAGCTCACAGCTTACTATAAATAGTAAGCTCTTTGATTTTCCCTCTTCTGGAGCTCAGATTGATTTGAAATTTTGAACACTGGACTTTCATGACCTTGTCAACCTGTTCATACTGCTACTCTGAGCTGGCCTGCTATTTTTAGCCCATTTTTGAAGGTGGTTTGCTATTTATAGTAACTGCTTGTTTCGATACCTCCACAACTCCGTTTGATTTGAAATTCAAATGACGCGTTCACCACGCGGACTTGCCTGCCGACATGGCCCCGTTGCTGATTTACTATTTTTAGCCTGTTTCCAAAATGACTTACTATAAATAGTAAGTGCTCCGTTTGCCCTCAAATTTTATCAGCAGAAAGCTTGAAGGATGCTGATCGCGGTGGTTTACACCGGTTTTCGAAAATTCTGACTTTTTGCCCCTCTTTTTGGGTCCTGAAGCTGGAAACCCTAATTTGTTCTGCATGCATATCAAATGATCTCCGTTTGTTCTCGTTTTTGTTGCATAGCGATCAGCTCGTGATTCTGGAGTGCTGGGAGGCGGTTGCCGGGATGCACCTGCTAAAAATAGTAAGTTCCTAAATGAGTGACCATCTTCGTTTGCATGTCACATCATCGCGAAGCTCTCAAAAAACCTATAAGGAATATGTAGACATGCAAAGAAAACCCTGACATGCAAACCCTAAAAATAGCCTCTGAAAGCTGAACTTTGAAAGTTGTTATCTTACTTTGCATGTTACACCATCGCGAAGGTCTTCGAAAACTCAGAAGGAAGCTCCAGACATGCGTTGAAAAACTCTGCATCTAAGCCCTGAAATCTGCTCCGGAAGCTGAACTGTGTGATGAGCCCTGCTAATATAGACTCAAAACCTTTCAATTTCTGCCTTGGGAATTTTGTCAAACACTTGACATGTAAAGCTGATATATGCTGATATAAACTTTTGATTGCTGTGTTTTTGGTTTTTGACACTTGACATTGATGTTTGAATGCTCTGATACCATTGTGGTGAGCCTTGCTAGCTCACTGCTCAAACCCCTGTCTTTTTCTTAAGTCTATTTGTGTTTTTTTAGTTTTTTAGAGAAATTTTGTAGACAGAAGAGAAGGTGCGCATCATATAAAAGCTCACAGAATGAAAACTTGAGCAAATCTAATCAAACTGAAATTGTAGAAGGTATTTAATAAGCTCAACAATGGATTTAGAACATATAAACATACCCAAAAGCCTCCAATTTATTTAATTAAAAAACGAAGCCAGTTTGCCAGTCTATACATGAAAATCTGACAATATTCAGAATAGGATGAAACAAAGACTGAATCCAGTTGTGAAACTTGAGCAATAGAAGAGGGAATGCCAAGTGCTGAAGATAGTGAAGAGAAACCCTCAAGAAGATAGGCGTTTCTCCAACCAGCAAGTGCGCCCTAGCTCAAACAGCCACGCCTTTCAAGCAAAATGACCAGAAACACATCTTAGAAGGTGCGCCCAAGTAGCTATGATGCCTGCCATGAAGAAGGAAGAACACCATCCATTCAAACCCTCTGTTTCTGATGAAGAACACTTACAAAAATCTGTTATAGCACTGCAGAACTTCTGAATGAAGCTCTCTCAATTTGCACCAATTCAGCTGATCTCTCATAGCCTCACAAGTGCTCACACTGAAGAGATTTCGTTCTCCAATGGTGGATTGCTGCAAACCTGATCACAGGATGAAAGCAAAGGGAAAACCTCCAAGGCAAAGTTGAAATATTCAAAATAGATGAGTTTCTCATTGCCTAAAACCCTTATATAGAAAAAGGTATGCATTTTCAAGAAGAGGCTGTATTTTAGGTCATTTAAATATTTTGAAATAACCTCAAGTCCCTTTCTATAGTTTTGACTTTAATTTTTGGCCCCCTCCTTAAGTGATTAAATGATATAATTTAAAATCACTCACTTTAGACTTATTTAAGTGATATAAAAATAATAAAGTCAATTTGACTTTATAAAAATACTTTAAGTTAAATAATAACTTAAATCACTTAAGTAAGGCTAACTTCCCCAAAACTCAGCAGAATTCAATGCCGTCAGAAGCAGACAACTCATGTACTGCAAAGGCCTGCAATGAGCCAATCTCGGAACACAAAAAATGAGAACGACCAAACTCTCCAGAAGATACCACTGACCCTCTAACCAATCCAGTTAGCCCACAAGGGTCCAAGAAATAGGCTAACACTCTGCAAACAAGATCACGCTGAATAGGGGGACATTACAAACTGCTAAAAATAGTAAGTTGTCTGTTTTAGCTCAAATTTTCACGCGAGCAGCCTGATGTGCTCTGGACGCAGTGAGATTGTTAAGACCTCAAAAATGCTGACGGAATGCTTGGAATTACACACTTACTAAAAATAGTAAGTTACTGGAATCCGATGAAACTTAGCTGAGAGCTTGCTGGAAGCACACTGACAACAACGTTAGTCGCAGATTTCAATTTATTCACCTCGTTGAATTCAAATTGGCGTGAAGGAATCAAACCCTAATTTTCAGACTTGGCCAAATTCACGTTTAAACTCAATGGCGAAGACATCTCTCGAAAGGCAGACATCAGAAAGAGAGGGAGACAACAACAAAACGAACCAAAATCAAAGCCAAAAGTTCGAAACGAAGCAAAAATTAGGGGGTCCCCATTTGCAATGCGGCGATGTGTGAAAAAGGTCACAACAGTAAGTCATTTGAGGATCTTTGGTTGTGCAGTGTATGTTCATGTACCGAAAGATAAAGGACAAAGTTGGAACCTTATTGTAAGAAGGGGATATTTGTAGGCTACAACGAGTCTTGAAAAGCTTACAGAATATACATTCCAGGCCAGAAGTTGATTGAGATCAGTAGGGATGTTACATTTGAAGAGGATGTTGCATTCAGGAGATCCAAGGGAATCCACATGGAGATAGACAATGAGGATCAAGAGTCTCCTCAGGATATGGAATTTGACCATACTCCTGAGATTCAGAGGGAGGCTACTGAACCCAAAGAAGATGATGATCCAATTGAGCCTTTGGAACCTACTGATGGGCCTACAGATATTGTGATTGGTCGTAAGAGACCTCTTTGGGCTAGGCAAAAAATGCAGGAGGCAGAAATGTTTGCAGCCACGAGAGAAACATTCAGAGAAAGGAAGAGACCTCATAAGTTCTCAAGCTAGGTGTTGAGGAAGCTACTAGTCAACAAGTATTGAAAGATGCTATGGCTGAAGAGTATGAATCTATTCTGAAGAATGATGTTTGGGACATTGCACCTTGACCTGAAGGAAAATCTGTTGTTTCTTCTAAGTGGCTCTTCAAGATCAAGCATGCGGCTGATGGGAGCATCGAGAAGTACAAGGCTAGATTCGTGGCTAGAGGATTCTCTCAGAAAGAGGGAGTTGACTATGAGGAAACCTTTGCTCCAATTGCTCGTTATACTTCAGTCAGGACCATCATTGCTATTGTAGCATCTAAAGGATGGAAGATTCACCAGATGGACGTGAAGACAACATTTCTGAATGGTGTAATCGAGGAAGAGCTATATATTGAGCAACCTGATGGTTTTGAGGTGCATGGGAAGGAGTCTCATTTTTCTAGGTTGAAGAAGGCTTTGTATGGCCTTAAGCAGGCTCCTGGTGCTTGGTACGAAAGAATTGACCGTTACCTGTTAAGCTTGTGCTTCTCCAAGAATGATGCTGATTCAAACCTATACTTCAAGGTAATTGATGGCGAAGCATTAATCTTGGTTCTCTATGTTGATGATTTAATTCTTATTAGAGAAGATCACCTCATTATGAAATGCAAGGAGTTAGCTTATGAATTTGAAATGAAGGATCTTGGTCTCATGCACTACTTCCCTGGTTTAGAAGTATGGTAGAAGCCTAATGAGATCATTCTAAGTCAAGGGAAGTACACCATTGATATTCTGAAGAGATTTGGTATGATGGATTGCAAATCCATGTCTACACCTATGGAGACCAACTTGCATAAGCTTAAGGAGGCTGTAGCTAGTTCAAATTTGGTGGATCGTACTATGTACAAGGAGTTGATTGGATCGTTGATGTATCTAGTCAATACTAGACCAGATATTTGCTATGCAGTGAGTGCACTTAGTCAGTTTATGTGTGAACCAAGGCAAATACATCTAGTTGCAGCAAAGCATATCCTGAGATACTTGCGTGGCACAGTTGGGTATAGCTTGAGATATTCTTCTAGTGTGGACTTGAAGCTGCATGGATATACTGATTCTGATTGGGCATGGTGTGTTACTGATCAGAAGAGCACCTCTAGATGTTGCTTCAGTTTGGGGTCTGTGATGATATCCTGGTGTAGAAGGAAGCAGTCTTCCGTGGCACTAAGTACAGCAGAGGCCGAGTATATTGCAGCTTGTGTGGCAACTCGAGAAGTAGTGTGGCTTTGGAAGCTCCTTGCAGGATTGTTTGGACAATCGATGGAGCCGATTGTCATTCATTGTGATAATCAAAGCTGTGTGAAGCTTTCTGTCAATCTAGTGTTTGATGACAAAACTAAACATGTTGAGATCAAATACCACTATATCTGAGATATGGTATTGAGGAAAGCGATCTAGTTGAAGTATATCAGCACTGATGAGCAGATGACAAATATTCTCACCAAGCCTCTCTCCAGGATAAAGTTTGTGTACTTTTGAGACAGGCTTGGTATGGTGGAGAATGAAGCCCTAGCTGAGAGGGAGTCTTATTATCAATGATCTTCTTAATGCATTTCTCTCAGTGAGAGAGATTTGAGGTGCAAGCCCTTGTTAATGCATTTCTCTCTGGGATAGAGATTTGAGGTGCAAGCCCTTGTTAATGCATTTCTCTCTGTGAGAGAGATTTGAGGTGAAAGCCCTTGTTTCCACCCTCTGGGAGTAACCATGGTGGATGCCATGTGTGTGACTCCATGACAACATCACGTGAGAGAGTTCGTGATGATCTTCTTGTACTTGTGCTTTTCACCCTCTGGGAGTAGCCATGGTGAATGTCACGATGAGGTGACGACATCACGTTGAGTGATTCTGTGACGAGCACTTGTGCACAGTTACCATACATGGGAGTAGCCATGATGGTTGATATCACGGTGAGGTGATATGTTTCCTTTCCACATATGGGAGTAGCCATTGTGGTTGACATTACGATGAGGTGATATTTCTTATGCAGCTGGAAGTATCCTCCCTAGCTGAGAGGGAGTGTTGATGTTAAAGGCAGGGTCGGGCTTCTACTTCCAGCCCAGTTCGATCCATGAAGGGCAATTTAAATTGTAGCTTAACGACTATTTAAATTGCAACATAATAATCAATGAAGAGGCGCTTCATTAACTAATATTTATTCATTGCTATTGAGGCCGACATTTAGAAGATACGACTTCATCTTGGAGTCACGTCTTTTATTAAATAATATTTAATATTTGTTTATTATGCTTGAGGCCGACCTCCTACATAGTCGGCGATTTGTTGAAGGATCACATCTTCTCATTGATAGCCGACCTTGTGCATTTGAAGAGACGCCACCCTTGAGTTCTCATTGTTGGCGTAACAACTAACACCTCTGGGGTGCAAGTTGGTACGGACAACTATGCACACTACGTGATGAGTGCTCTTCAAATTAGGAGGGGAAGGTCCCTCGTTGTGCGGACAAAAGTGCTTGAAAAGTAAATTAAACTATATCCTGTCTTTTTGTCTCAACTGTAAGAGGCATAAGGTTTGTAGTAAACTTCAAACGTTGCAGCCAAGTATTTTCTGGTTTCGCTTAACTACAACCCAAAACTAAGTAACTTAAACTATCCAATCCCCTCAAGATATCAGAGCATGAGGAAACGGAGTGGGAATGATTATTAGACGATAAACCGGATATAGACTCACAACGTGAATTGAAGGTGGCATGACTATTTGCTTGTCTGAATAGGCTTATTATTCACACACATCACACGATAAACCAAGTACAGATTCTCAACTTGAAGGCAAGGTGGCACAACTATCAGCTCAATCTGAATAGGCTTATTACTTACACACATCACACGATAACCAAGTACAGATTCTCAACTTGAAGGCAAGGTGGCATGACTATCAGCTCAATCTGAACATGTTTATTGGATACAAAACACAAAGGATAGCCAACTAGAATAGTAAATTGCATAGGCGAGACACGCATACAATTTACGATCGAACTAGCCACTATATCTAACTAAGGAAAGCATTCACCATAATAATTGCATGAAACCCAAGTGGCATAACAATTCATTATCACAATAAATACTCATGAACAGATACAAAACGAACAATATTATAGGCAAGGTAGGCTTAACATATATTACTCTCTCGCGTAAAAGTTCGTGAACAGATACAAAATAGCAATACTATAGGCAAGGTGGGCACATCATGTATGCTATCACACAAAAGTTATGTACAAATGAGCAAAAGCTCTTATTTATAGACATCAAAAGGTGTAGGGAACCCTAAAATCACCTTGAGTCAACTACAGTCTTGCAGTGCATGCAAGATTTATTGCTAAACCCTAATAAAGCAAACTATATAGTTAACTGGAAAACTACCATCAGTTAACCGGTACAAACTACTCTAAGTGGACAATGTGCAAGCATGCACGTCCTTATTGAAAGCAAAGTTAATTGGAACACTACCATCAGTTAACGTAAGCCCTAAATAAAAGTCCAACTCCTGCGAGGATAATCCCAAGGAAGAGATGTGCATGCATGAAATCAGCAAGAAGAACTCAAGACTGAAAGTTGAGTTAACTGCTGCTCTTGACTCTATCCTTAAAACTAACTGCAGGTCACAACTGACTTATCACTCTCATTCATCACGGTCTATCACCTCGTCCAGGAACTGGTCGATTGCACTATACTCTGGGACTTTGACGCTCTCCACGATGATAACCTGCCTCTAGCGCTCTGTCACCATCCTTGATCGCTTGCATGCATTCGCTAACCTTTTTAGTTTCCTTTTTGAAGCTAGTTGTCATCATTGAGAAGTGATTCAACTTGGATGCCACAGGATCTCTATCAAGATATCACGAACAAGCTTTTGGAAAGTTTAGACAGCCTTGAGATCAGTGTAGGCACCATCTTCACGAAGATAATGGCACGGGATCTGAGTGACTTCGGCGGCTCCGTAAATGGAGTGATGGCCACTGTCCCTTCTGTAGCTTGACGCTTCTTATGTTTTTCTTGATCCTTCTTAATGAAAGAGTGTTGCATGATGAAACCACGAAACTCGAACGCGAACACTTTGGTTGCAAGAAATACACGCAAACTTGCTGCACACGCAGAATTCCAACGATGTCCAACCCTCTAAACTAGCCTTGGAAGGTTATCAACTATACGAGGTGGACTTGAGTGACTAAGCTTGTCAACTCTCCGGATGCGGTTGATACAAATCGGTGTCAACTTTTTTGATGAAATCATGAATTAAGATCGATTTGGTCTTGAATTTAGTCTAGTTGAACTGCATTCTAAAAAACTCGCCTGTTGATTGTGAACACGGCTATATTTTGACAACTTTTTGAAAAGGTTGAAAAAGCTCTGGACAAGGCTAAAAATCGCTTATGGCGGGGAAATTTTTCGGAATTTTTCTAAAATGTGGGTTTTATGCAAAATTGAATTCTAAGCAAACCCATATCAATAATAACTCAAAAAAGTGAGTTTTAGCTAGGCATGCGGAGACTTTTCAGTCAAGAAAAGCAGGTTTCGAGAGCTCACTCGGGGTAATTTTTCCTAAGAAAATTTGGAACATGGGTTTTATGCAGAACGGAAATCTAAGGCAACCCAAATAGCTCGATTTTGGAAAAGATGTGTTTCTGACCCACATGCAAATAAATTCTCAAAAAAAAGCATAGAGCTTTAGAATAAAAGCTACGGGGCAATTTTCTTGAAAAAATCTAAGACATGGGTTTTGATGCTGAAGTATGTGAACCCAAATGATCAAACACTGAAAATTTTGCCGTTTTCTTTGACATGCGAAGAATACCTAAGACAAGAATAGAAGAAATTAGATAGAAGATAGAAGTTTGTTTTTGTTTATTCAACTTCTGTAGAAAATCGCCTATGCTTGACTGGAATTTGATGAAACCTGCATGCAAATGAAAAATGAAGTCTAGAATATCCTTCCTCTGAACAAACTGAATCCGTTACTATGAAGAACACTGAAATCTAACACCTGTAGCACCTTCAAAGCTTTGTTTGCTCAAGAAAAATGAATTTCTCTTTGCTTGGGATGAAGAATAATGGACACCTGAGTTTGAATAAATAAGCTTTCTCACAAAAAGCATGGTAAATGCATGCAAATCCCTAAAAATGGCGCTTGACTTATGATTGGACCTCAAAAATCCACGCCTAGCCTTTGATTGGCTCTCAAAACAGTTAACTGATGATCAATATGCCCTAAATAAAGCGCCATGCTTTGATATTATAAATTGCCATAAACAAGACTTCAGTTGAAAAATCCTAACTGAGGCGCCATGCTTGAAAACTTTAGTTGAAAATCCTAAATAAAATGCCTTGCTTTGAAAACTTAAGATAAATCTTGATATGCGCCATGCATTAAAGCTTCAGTTAATTTTTGACATGCACTTCAATTAAGTGGACATGCAAAATAATAACTCAACATGCCAAGCTAGTTAATTGGACATGCAAATCAATTAACTCAACATGCGAAACTGAAAAAGCACTTGACATGCAAAGATGTCAACTGAAGATGACAACCCAAAAATCGTTCGCTTCAACTGAAAGTCGAAATTCAAATATTGAAATAATATTTAAAATTCCTCTTTTAGGCGCACATGTGATTTTGAGTTTGAAAAATCAACTTTGACTCTTGGCGTTTTTCTTCAGACTTAGCCATTTTTCATGAAAACTGGATTTTGAACCTCTTCGGAGCCTCTGTTCAATCCTTGACACTGATTGACTGACCTCACCGATTGATTGGCTGACAGGTGCATTGTAGAGCAGGACAAAAACTAATCAAAACACTCCTTGAGACTGCAAACCATAAAACTAAGATCTGAGGGCTCAAAAATCCAAGCGCCCTTTGCAAAAGTTGTGCTTTTTCTTAGACAGCCAAATTTTCTCCATCTTCATTCCGTACGAAGGGAAAACTGAATCCTCCATAACTTCTGTTTGACAGAGTTCCAGGATTGGATAATCGGCTCACTGCGGAGCTGACTTCATTCCACATAACAACCTCAAGAGAGCACTTCTTTTCAAAACATCATCTGGGGGTTGAAAATCAAGGGCTCCTTTTGAAAAATGTGCTCTTTTCATCCCAGAGATGGCCATTTCTCAAACTGGCCAAAATATCACTAAAAGTCTGGCTACAGGCTGCTAAGTCAACTTCTGACTTGACGGAGACAGGCAACAGAGAGATGAATGTAACACGATCAGGATGAATACCTGAGATCATCAAAAAGAAGGCATTCAAGGCTCCAAAAGCTCAAGCGCCTTTTTCAAAATGTGCTCTTTTTCCTCCAGAGATAACCTCAAAATCAAGATTTAACCTTGCACTCACCTCCTCGTCCCAGCTCTTCAACAACTCTGATTGACGTGCTGTAGGGTGCAACGCGAAGCTGGAATGAGTGAGAAACAAACCTCAAAGGTGTCATTTGATCTGAATCCTTTGTTTGGAGCCTCAAAAAGATGGGCACCCCTGGCTTAGAGGTGTGCTTTTGCTTGCAGTGTTGGACATTTTCTCGTTTATCTCATTTTCCGCTGTATCTCCCATAACTTGAGCTAAACACGTCCGGCTGACAGGCTTGATAGCTCATAGCGAAGTTGGCGAGATCCGGGACAAATGTTCCTGGAAGTGACAAACCCTAAAAACATGATCTAAGCCCCTAAAAGATGGGGCACATTTTTCAAAAGGTGCCCTCCTCTGTAGAGTTAGAAAAATTTGATGATTTCCCTTCAGATTCTCACTTTTTTTAAAACTCTCCAGTATCAGACTGACATGAAATTGACATAAGCTCTATACTTGAAAGGCGCAAAAACCATCTTCTAACATCACTTTAACAAGGTTAAGACTCTATTTAGCAAAATGCCTTAGTGAAGCAAAAAATTTGGTTTGGGTACAACACTCATCATCGAATTGTATATAATGAAGGTGCCATTTGATCATTCATTCATTCATATTCATTGTTCATCATAAGTTCGATATACATAAGTGCGAGTTTGTGTATCAAGAAGATCATCAAGTGCAGATCGATATAATTGAAGTAGGTCGAGTTTGCTATCAGCAAGTTGCATTATACTGTTTCTGTATTAGCATCAGATTGTGGTGCTCTTAATTGGCCTCCATATCGGCCTCTTTGTAAAGGAGACATTCATTGATATTCTATATATAAATTATATATTGTTGCTGGGTTTTTCTCCCTCAAGTGGAGGATTTTCCCAGGGTATATGTTGTGCTATTGTGTCTGATTTTGAATTAAATTTTGTCTATCTAATCTGATCATAAAAAACTAACAAATACCACCTTAAAATTAACTTGATGCCAGGCAATATTAAATAATTAAGTAAAGGATTCCCTTAAATTCACTTTTAGCCTTCAAGAATTAAAAAAGGCTAAGTGATCACCCTGAGTGGCTACTCAGAAGGGGACATTACAGTCCCCGCTTCTTGAGATTGCTTGCCCTCAAGCAAATGCAAATTGGGATTGTCATGTCCCCTTCCAATTGACATCTCTCAGAGCTTATGATTAGCCTATTATGCGACCCTTGTAGGCTGATAGGATGGATAGAGGGTCTTGATGGAGCTTGGCTTGGCTTCAGAATTGTCAGGATTTACCAGTTGGCTTTCGTTCGGGCTCATTCAGACGTCTTTTGCTTGACTTGCTATTTTTAGCAGTATTTGGCATTTAGCGGAGCACCCCTGCTATTTTTAGCAGTATGGTTTGGTCATGTGCAGAATCACTCACTTATTCACCAGCTTCAGACGGTTCGTGAATCAAACACATTTTGAGGGAGATATTAATATTTTAATTGTTAAATTAAATATTAATTATCTGGAGCTTATATTATAAAGTTATAATATTATTTAATATTATAACTTAAGTGAATTTTTAAAGGGGTCGACCATCATTGAGAAGGGGACCATTTTTAATTAATCTTTTAATTAAAAAGAGGCGTCCAACTTTGGAATAATTAAAAGTGAAAATCCAATTTTATTTAAATGATTGCTTTTTTGGAGAGAAGTCGACTTCTTGAGAAATATAAAGAATTTTCATGGAAAAGAGCTCATTATGTTATGAAATCGATTTTTGATCAAATCTTCTTCCGGAGAACGAAGCCAAGGGTTTCAGTTGTCTACAGGCATTGGAGAACGAGCCATCTTCAGTGTTGCAGTTCAGAGGCTGTGAAATACCAGCTGATTTATTGCTTTCAGAGAGGTAGTCTCATTCAGAGGTTATCACAGAGATTATTCAGAGTTTATATTCAGGGTTTGGATACGGCAGTTATCAGGCAGTGCAATATTTAGGGGCGCCTATCTATGCTTTCTCATCTGGCATCTCATTAAAGGCCATACGGATTTCTTTGCTGCTGTTATAGAGCCGTACCTTTTTGCTGTTAGGCCGTACCATCCTCAAAAGGGCCGTACTTTTTATCTAGGGCAAATCGCCTACCTTTTTGGTTTTCTGGCTTCACACATCTGGGCGCCTATGCATCTGGATCATTTCCCAAGCGTCTGACAGAGGGAGAAGTGGAAACTTATGACAGCCGTACCATTTCATATGCTTAATCAGGCTGCTGCAACAATCAGGTTTTCTTCAATAATATTGTTGCTTTTTGCTTTGCATGTTACCAGATCTTATCTGTAATCAATTTAGAAAGATAATAAATTGACTGGCATCATTTGATTCCGTAGTTTCCGTCATTATTGGCATTGTAATATTTTATTTGAATTTATTAGTAAATTCTTGCAAAATCGCATTATTCCTCTTTGTGCACAAAAACCACAAAAAAACCAAAAACGTCAAAAACAATCAAAACTTTGCTCAACCCGATGCCTGTACGTATATGTCTTATGTTGATTTGAGCCAACTGCAAATTATCTTTAAGAGCTCTCAAAATATCCTGGCTCTCCTGAATCCAATTCTTAGCTTTGGGGGCTCTGTTCTCACCAAAAGCTAAGTCCATGAGGGATGGTGCATCATACCCATAGAAAGCATGGAAAGGTGACATGCCGATCGACATGTGGTAAGTGGTATTGTAACAGTGTTCTCCCAAGTGCAATCACTTGACCCATGCTCTCTGCTGCCCCAAAATGTAGTTACGCAAGCACCCCTCAATCCACTAGTTCACTATCTCATTCTGCCCGTCTATCTGAGGGTGATAACTCGTGGTCAGAGTTAACTCTGTACCTGCCAACCTGAATAACTCCTGCCAAAAAGCACTCAAGAACCTACTGTCCTTGTCACTCACTATATATCTCGGTAGACCATGCAACTTGAAAATCTCCCTGAAGAATAATTTTTCTACCATGGGGTGCCTTATATTCTGATGATATGGCGAAGAAATGAGCATATTTTGTCAAATGGTCCACAACCACATATATGTAGTCCTTACCATGAACCTTGGGTAGACCCGTGATAAAATCCATGGAAACGCTCTCCCACTTCTACTCAGGTATGGGCAGAGGCTGCAATAAACCCGCTGGATGTGTATGTTCTGATTTGTTCTGCTGACAAGTTGTACACTCCCTAACATACCTCAATACATCCTCCTTGAGGCCCTTCCAAGAGAACCTCTCTCTAACCTGCCTGTATGTTTTGAAGTAACCCTGATGACCTGCAAAGGGTGTGTCGTGTGAAGCTCGCAAAATCTTTTCTTTGAGTTTAGATTCTGGCACTAGGTAGATTCTTCCCTTATAGAAAATAATATCATCCATAACTTTGTATTGATCATCTTGTACCTGTCCGTCCATCACCTCGCATGCAAATTTGTTTTTGGAATACTCTACCAGCAGATGGGATTTCCAATCTGTTGAAACCTCTACAAGTGAGCAAGTTGATGGCTTCCTGGAAAGGGCATCTGCTACAACATTCTTCTTCCCTTTCATGTACTCAATGCTAAAATCGTAGGCTTGTATTTCACTGACCCACTTATGCTACCTCTCATTCAAGTCCTTCTGCTCCAAGAAATATCTAAGACTGTTGTGGTCTGTCCTCACCACGAACTTACCCCCAACCAAATACTGCCTAAACTTCGCCAATGCGTGCATTATGGCGAGCATCTCCTTATTGTAGATGGAGTAGAGTCTCTCAGGTCCCCTCAATTTGCGGCTCTCAAAAGCAATAGGGTGTCTGTTCTACATCAATATTGCACCTATATCCTCATCGGATGCATCGCATTCAAGGACAAACGGTTTTATGAAATTAGGAAGTGCTAACACTGGGCAAGTGCTCATCACCTCCTTGAGCTTATCAAAAGCTCGCTATGCCTCCTCAGACCAACTGAATGCTCCCTTTTTTGTAAGATCTGTCAATGGTGCCCCCAACTGAGAAAATCCCCTAACAAAACGCTTGTAGTAGCTGCATAATCCAAAGAAACCTCGCAGCTTTGTAAGTGTTTTGGGTGGTGGCCAGTCAAGTATTGCCCGGATCTTCTCTTGATGGACCTGTAGACCCTATGCACTGATAACATGTCCCAAATATAGTATCTCCTTAAGGCCAAACTCACTTCGAGGCCTTAGCATACAAAGACTGCTCCTTCATAATACTTAACACCTGATCCAACTGCTTAAGGTGATCATCCCATGTTTTGTTGTATATGAGCAAGTCATCGAAGAATACAAGGAGATATTTGCGCAACTGCTTGTTAAAAATGTGATTCATGCAAGATTGAAATGTTGTAGGTGTGTTAGTCAAGCCAAAGGGAATGACTAAGAACTCATAATGGCTGTAATGACACTGAAAGGCCGTCTTATGAACATCCTGCTCTCTGACGCTGATCTGGTGGTACCTTGAGTGAAGGTCTATCTTAGAGAAATAAATTGCCCCATGCAACTCATCCAACAACTCATCGATCTTGGGTATCGCGTACCTGTTTTTGATGGTCTTCTTGTTGAGAGCTCTGTAGTCTATGCACATCCTCATTCTCCCATCCTTCTTCTTCACCAAGACCATAGAAGAAGTGAAAGGACATGCAATTCCTTGATTGATTTTTCTATTTCATCCTTAAATTTTTTAGGATGCGATAGGGGGTGGTAATAATGGGCTTGGCCCCCTCCAACTCGATGGTGTGCTCAAACCCCCTGTCTAGTGGCCTCCCTGGAGGGATCTCCCCAAACACTCTATCGTGCTTACCCAGAAGTGACTGTATGTCAATATCATATGGCTGATCCCTATCAGGTGTGTCCTTAGTTGTGATTAAGCATTCTGCTGCCCATGCTACATCTCCATGCCTAAAGATACTCTCCATCCTCTTTGCGAACACAATCTTCGGGGCCCCATTAGCCATGCCATGGAGCACTACCTTCTTCCCATCTGCTGCCCTAAACTTCAACTCCATAGTCTGGAAATTCTGTGAATATTTACCTAGTGAATGCAACCATTGTATACCAAGTATAACATTCGCATCACCCAAGTCAACTACATAAAAGTCATTTGTGACTGTGTAGTTTCCCAAAATGACACTCAACTGAGGAACTCTTTGAGTGTATGATATATTGAACCCATTTGCAACCATAACATTGAATCCCTCAATGTCCTATGTGGGTATACCTCGCTTAGCCACTAAGGTTGAGTCAATGAAGTTGCACTGTCTATCAACACTATAACACATTGACCCTGCACGACCCCTCTAACTCTGAATGAATTGAATCTAGGGGTACCAGAAATAGTAGCAATAGTTCCACTCTTAGTTTCCACCTGTGGCTGCTCATCATCATAACTACTATCTGTTGATTTGTTTTTCGTGACCGCACCAACACAGAATAAAGTCGCCAACGGCTACCCTATTCTCTCTTGATCAAAGTATCCAGCACGCTAAGATTGCGAGAGAGTTCGTGCGTTCAACTCCAAGGTTCCCCCAGTGCGAATAGTCTCAGTTGGCTCGATGTGATTTGCTGGTATTTCAAGGGGACTTACGGAATTGTTCAACAGCAGAGGAAGGGGTTTTCACAATTCGACAGATTTATCAATGAAGCACGGGTTTCCTATTCTAACTAGAAAGTACTGAATTTAAAGTGGTACAGGGTTAAGAAGGCTCTAATCTACTCTAAGGTGTAGGATATGGCGATCAATTCTCGCAGACTTCAACCAGGCTCCGCTTTGCCTCACTTCAGACAGCTTCCACAGAACTGGTGCAATTTTCAGAGGAGTAGCTCAAGGTGTTCA
This sequence comes from Sequoia sempervirens, assembly GCA_007258455.2. Taxonomy (NCBI): domain Eukaryota; kingdom Viridiplantae; phylum Streptophyta; class Pinopsida; order Cupressales; family Cupressaceae; genus Sequoia; species Sequoia sempervirens. The sequence continues at coordinate 118,424 of VDFB02273889.1, forward strand.
GATCACAACTTAGCATGAAAATACCATCACAACGAGGCATATAAACATACAAATCATGATCGAAGTTAAGTACACGATATTCCAGTTGACCACACAAGGCGCATTCACCATCAGCGAAAACACTAGTGGTATGGATAGATGAAGTTTGCTCAAATTGAAGACCACATTCCACAATTACTAACATCTACTTGCATGAAATGAAATTTATTCTACTTTAAGATCTGTTGATGTGTTTTTCGTGACCGCACCAACGCAGAATAAAGTCGCCAACGGCTACCCTATTCTCTCTTGATCAAAGTATTCTGCATGCTAAGATTGCAAGAAAGTTCATGCGTTCAACTCCAAGGTTCTTTCAGTGCGAATAGGCTCAGTTGGCTCGATGTGATTTGCTGGTATTTCAAGGGGACTTACGGAATTGTTCGGCAGCGGAGAAAGGAATTCAAATGCTCGAAAGATTTGTCTATGAAGCGCGGGTTTCCTATTCTAACCAGAAAGTACTGAATTGAAATGGTTGCAGGGTTTAGAGAGTCTAAATTTATTCTAAGGCGTGGGATATGGAGCTCAACTTCAGCAAACTTCAACCAAACTTCGCTTTGCCTCACTTCGGACAGCTTCCACGGAGTCGGTGCAATCTTCAGGGGAGATGACTAAAGATGTTCAAACCACCATTTGACATGAAGATACCATCACAACGATGCATACCACCATTCAAACTGTGATTGAAGTTAGGCCCAAACGTTTCCGGTTGACCACACAAGGCGCATTCACCATCAGCACACAAGGCGCATTCACCATCAGCAAACGCACTAGTGGTATGGATAAACGAAGTTTTCCCAAATTGAATACCACATTCCACAACTAACATCTACTTGCATGGAATGAAAATTTTACTACTTTGAACTATTTTACGCTACCATTTGAATCGGAATGACGAAGAAACCTTGCTAGCTACTCACAACAAAGACGAAATTCACCATCAATGAAAAACTCTTTTATTGAGAGAGTGTTCACAACAATTTCTTACAAAGTTTTCAAAGGGAAAACTTTCCCTCTTCTTGAACTACACTATCAATCTATACTAAGCTACTTCTAAGTTGTCCCTCTACTCTCTACTGTCTAACTTCTACTTCTATGTCTAATGAGATACAAATGAGGGGGACTCCCCCCTTTATAGTTGGCCAAGTCCAACGGACGGCTCAGATTACAATTGGCTGGATGGCCAGGATTGTGCCACCTCAGCCCTAAATAAGATTCGCCCTAAAAACCGCCACCAAGAGGAGTGGGGTAATAAATGAGCCATAATGTCCATCATCCTTCTAGAAGATTCCATCTTTAAAACGCGTTCACACTGTTCTCAATCTTCGCGTTCAGCCAATTCTGTTGATCGCTTGGAGGAGGGTAAAAGAGTCTCTAAGATTGCCTCCTCAGATAATAAAATTTGATAGAATCTGGAGTTCAACTGCTCTTGATCTTCTTCTTGACGTTGTTCTTCAACTTTGCTCGAGCTTCCATCATCTTGGATTACTTTCTTCATCACCTTAAGTCATCATCGCTTGATCTCGACATTCCTCCTGCAAAACAAGCAAGGAGAAGAGTATTAGAATAAATTCAACTTACTTACCAGGATTTTCATGTTCTAACTTCCAAGCGTTCATCGCCTCCACTAGCCAACTTCTGCCTTCTTCATGATTCTTCATGCCTTAGCCAAATTTTTCAACCCATCTTCCTCAAGGGCGTATCATCTTTGAGAAATTCATTTCATTAGCTGGGTTATTGACGATTTTATTCATCTCCGGCTCAAGAAGATTGTCTTCACGAAGAGTTTGAGCAAATTCACCTAGGCAGTTCCTTTCAAATTCATCATCTGGAGGATTTCACCTTGAAAACACATTTTCTTCACATTTGCCTTAGAAAATTTTAAAATTTCCCTTAGGAAAATTCATGAAGCTGGTGCCCATTTGAAATCTTTATCACAGAATCCTCGACAAGCTGTGGAAGACCTTAAAATCCATTCCTCATCGATAATCTTCAATACCCAGAAGAAAATTTCCTTAAGAACGCGTCAGACTCATGGGTGCACAACGAACGGGTTCATTTAATTTTCTTGAATTTTGAACCTTGGAAAAATAATTTTTAACAAATTTAATCCCGTTCCTCACATCTGTGAACATTTCTTGTTGCTCTGATTTGAAAATATTTTATCCACCTTGTGAAGCAGGCACTCACCGACTTCACCTCTGGCAATTCTGCTCACGCTTCAGGAAAATTCCATCACCCCCAGGTCAAGGCGTATTTTCTAAGGAAGACAATATTTTGCCTTAGAAAATTTTAAATCACTTCGAAAATTTTGCCTTAGAAAATTTTATTCAACTTCATCCATCTCAGAGAATTTTCTTTCAAAACACATCACGCCCAACATGCTTTATTTTATTCATCACTTTGTATTTTATTCTCCATAAAATTTCCAACGGCTTAGCAATTATCATCGACACCTTAGGCGCATTTGACACTTGATGAAGGATAAAACCACGCCTAGCATTTTATTCATCCTTGGCAATACTTTCTAACACTTAGGCATTTCATTCTCCAACGCCTTAGCAATATTCATCACCACCTTGGGGCGCATTTGACACTTGAAGAGGAATAATAACCACGCCTAGGAGTATTTCACTTCTTATTCACCACCTTAGGCGCATATCACTTGCCATGGAGAACATGTTTCCAACGCCACCTTTGACCTTTGACCCCTTAGTCTCTTCCTTGGGCGCATATGATAAGAGGAGAGGAATAAAATTTCCGACGCCACCTTTTATAGCTTTGCATGGATGCATGTACACCTACTTTGCATGGGCGTTTGTCTTTACATGCTCTCATTTGGGCGCATTTCAAAGGGGGTGGAGAATGAAGTTTGTTGACTTTTCTTTGACTCATTTGCTTTTGGGCGCATTTGAGCTCTTGAGAAGGATGGGCGCATTTGGAGGGAGCAAGAGGATGAAATTTTAACTTAGCCATTTTTTAAACTTCAAACGCCTTGCATGTGACTCTTCACCTCCCTCACTTTGTCTTTACATGCCCTGATTTGGGCGCATTTTGCATAGGGAGAAGGATGAAACTTGTTGACTGCTTTGACCTTCTTGGGAAGTGGGCTCATTTTAGCATGTGAGGAGGATGAGTTTCATACTTAGAAAAATTTTAAACTTGAGACCTTGAGCTGGGCGCATTTTGGGGGTGGTGGAGGATAACTTCAACACTTAGAAAATTTTTGCTATCAACTCTCTCAAGGTGGGCGCATTTTAGCATAGCTGCAGGATGAAGTTCTTTGACTTTCCTTGACTACCCTGTTGCATGGGCGCATTTTGGCCTAGGAGGTGGATTTTTATACTTAGAAAATTTTTCATGCTTCTTCCTTGAGTTGGGCGCATTTTCAGGTAGCTGCAGGATTTTTCAATGCCTTAGAAACTTTTTCAAACCCCTGAAGGCAAGCTGGGCGCATTTTCAAGGTGGTGAAGGATAAAGTTCCAGACTTAGCTATTTTTCTTCGTCCTCGCCAGTTTCTCCATGCCTTACTATTTATAGTAAGCCCTTCAACTCTTGCACTTCAGAAGCTCAGAATGATTTGAAATTTTGAACACTGCATCCTCACGACCTTGTTGTCCTGTCGACACTGCCATTTTTAGTTGGCCTGCTATTTTTAGCCCATTTCTGAAGGTGTTTTGCTATAAATAGCAACTGCTTGCTTCTGATACCTCCACAACTCCGATTGACTTGAAATTTGAATGACGTGCTCCTCACCACGTGACCTTGCTGCTGACATCGGCGCATGCAACTGATTTGCTATTTTTAGCCTGTTTCCAAAATGACTTACTATAAATAGTAAGTGCTCCGTTTGTCTTCAAATTTTACCAGCAGATAGCCTGAAGGATGCTGATCGCGGTGGTTTACACCGGTTTTCGAAAATTCTGACTTTTTGCCCTTCTTTTCAGGTCCCGAAGTTGGAAACCCTAATTTGCTCTGCATGCGTATCAAATGATCTCTGTTTGTCCTTGTTTCTGCTGCATTGCGATCAACTCATGATTCTGAACTGCTGGGAGGCGGCTGCCGGGACACACCTGCTAAAAATAGTAAGTTCCTTACTGAGTGATTATCTCCATTTGCATGTCACACCATCGCGAAGCTCTCGAAAAACCCACCAGGAATCCTCTGACATGCAAAAGAAACCCTGACATGCAAACCCTAAAATTAGCCTAGGAAGACTGAACTCTGAAAGCTGTCGTCTCGTTTTGCATGTTATACTGTCGTGAAGGTCTTGAAAAACCCAGAAGGAATATCTAGACATGTAGATAAAAACCCTGCGTTTAAGCCCTGAAATTGGCCCCGGAAGCTGAACTGCTAAAAATAGAAAGTTGTCTGTTTCAGCTCAAATTTTGCATGCGAGCATCCTGATGTGCTCCGAATGTTGTGTGACTGTCGGAATTTCAAAAGTACTGACAGAATGCCCTGAATTGCACACTTACTAAAAATAGTAAGTACTCAGAATCTGATGAAAACTTGCGAGAGCGTGCTGGAAGCATGCTGACAACAACGTTAGTCTCTGTTTTCAATTTATTTACTTCATTTGATTTCAAATTGGCAAGGAAGTTCAAAACCCTAATTTTCAGACTCTGCCAAATTCACGTTCAGGCTCGTAGACGGGAACGTCCCCGGAAAGACAGACAGTAGAAAAGAGAGACAACAACAAAACGACCGAAAAGCAAAGCCAAAAGTTCGGAACGAAGCAAAAATTAGGGGGTCCCCATTTGCAATGGGGCGATGTGTGAAAAAGGTCACAACAAGATCCTACTCGAATCAGAAGGACGAAGAAACCTTGCTAGCTACTTACAACAAAAGATGAGATCATCATCAATGAAAGCTCTTTTTATTGAGAGAGTGTTCACAACAATTTCTTACAAAACATTCAATGAGAAAGTTTTCCTTCCTCTTCAATCTACACTATCAATCTATACTAAGCTACCTCTAAGTTGTCTCTCTATCTTCCTATCTCTAAGCTAATCTAATGTCTACTCTAATGATGTACAAATGAGGGGGGATGCCCCTTTTATAGATGGCCAAGTCTAGTGGACGACTCAGATTATAATTGGATGGATGGCCCAGATTGTGCCACCTCAGCCCTAACCCTAAAAAGAGGAGTGGAGTAATAAATGAACAATTAATGTCCACCATCCTCTAGAAGATTCCCGTCCAGGAATGCATTCCAATTGTTCTTCTCTCTAACTGCAAATTCAACAAATCTGGCCAACACTACTTCAACTTCTTGAACTGAAATGGCGGGCACGTTCTCGATCTGACTTCAAGGCGGCAACTTCTTTCTCCTGCTTGACGATGATTTTCCTCCTTGATGTTGTTCTTCAACTCTTCAATGCTTGAGCTTGAAGGATTTTCCAATCTTGAACTTGAACATTTCTTCTTTTGCTACTTGGGTTGGGCACATACTAGGTCTCGACACTTGGCCATTTTCTCCAAGTATTCACTTCATCTCCCCAAGTCATCATGCCTTGGCCTTGGCGTTTATCCTGCAAAAGAGATAAAAAGAAGGGCATTAGAACACCTCATAATATAAACTCACCTTACTTACCTGATTTTCATGCTTTGACTTCCAAGATTTGAATGATCGTTTTTCTCTAGCCAACCTCGCTCTCTTCATGATTTTTCAACATTTATAGGCTAGGGCATATAACACCTGTGCATCATATTTCAATGCCTTAGACAAATTTCATCCTCCTCAATGGCGTATTCAAGAGATGCATTTTTAAAATCATCTTTTGAAAGTGTTAACTTCAATTGCATCTTCTTCAAGAAATTTATTTCACCAACTGAGGTGTTGACAACTTTGATTTTATTCATCTCTAGCTCAAAAAGGCTATTTCCACGAAGAATTTGAGCAAATTCACCTAGGCAGTCAACTTCAAATTCACTATCCAAGGTGTTTTATCTTCAAAAACATCATTTATTCTTTGCCTTGAAATTTTTTAAAGTTTCCCCTTGGAAAATTCATCAATCAAGTGCCCATGGAAAATCCTCATCCTGAAATCCTTGGCGAGCTGTGGAAGACTTTAAAATCAATTCTTCATTGAAGACGTCCAGTACCTAGAAGAAAATTTCCTTCGGAAAGCATCAAATTCATGTGTCCATGAATGAAGGGGTTCATTTAATTTTTTGAATTTCAAACCTTAGAAAAATATTTTGCCAACAATTTTATTCTTATTCTTCACATCCAGGCAAATTTTCTTTCTCTGCTTTGACAATTTATATCTCATTCGCGAAGCTGGCACCTTCTGACTTATCTAAGCCAATTTTATCCATGTCTCTGAAAATTTTATCTCCTCTATCAACTTGGGCGCATTTTCCCCTAAGGAAGGAATTTAAATATTAACACTTAGAAAATATTTTATCATTTCATGTCCCAGTCTAGGTGCCATCAAGGGTGTAACTTTCAATTTTATACCACCTAGCCAAAATAATCTCAACACGTCCTCCTTCTTAGTCTAGGTGCATTTAAGCCTTCATGCTTTAAGTTTAGACGCCTCAAAATATTCTTCAACATTCCCTCACTACTTGGGCGCATATGGGGAGTTAGACTTCAAATTTTGTATGTTTAGAATGTTCTCTAGCTCTCCACAAGTCAAGGTGTACATGAAAGGGACCCACTTTAAATCTTGGACGACTTAGAGATTTCTCAAGGCCCCCTTAAATAGCTAAGGCGCGTGCATGAGGTCAAGCTTCAAATTTAAACCCTTCTTTCACAAGCTAAGGCGTATAGGATGGGGCCCACTTCATATTTGCATGCCTAAAATATTCTAATCACCCTCTTCTTCTCAAGGCGCAAATGAGGGGTGAAGCTTCAACTTTTCTATACTTAGACCTTTTCCAAGCTTCTTCCAAGTCAAAGGCGCATTCAAGGGTCTCCACTTCAAGTTTCACACACTTAGAATATTTCAAAGACCTCCTTCTTGGGCGCATTTGGCATATTGAGGTAGACTTAAGTCCTTGACTTAAGAAATTTTTCAACATCTTGACTTTGCATGCTCAAGAGGGCACATTTTGCATGTGGAGAGGGATTTAACGCCTTGCCTTGTCTTTTCTTTACCTTAATCATGAAGTGGGCGCATTTGAGAGGGTGAGGTGGATTTTACCAACACTTAGAATATTTTCCATCACATGCTGGAGATGAGAGCACATTTTGGAGGGGTGAGGCGGATTTACTTCATGCCTTAGATTCTTCTTGCATGCTTGATGATGAGGGCACATTTCATACATGTAGGAGGATGGGCGCATTTGGAGACATGAGGTGGATAAACTTCAACACTTAGCCATTTTTCTATCAACCTCCTTGAAGTGGGCGCATTTGACATGTCTAGCAGGATGAGATTCATGTCTTAGAAAATTTTTACTTTCCAGCTGAGGTGGGCGCATTTAGGGGGTCAAGGTGGACAAACTTTTAGACTTAGACAATTTTGGCTTCCTGCCAGCTTGAGGGCGCATTTTGATGTATGAGTAGGATGAACTCTAGACTTAGGCGTTTTTTCCTCATCCTCACTAGCCAACTCAATACTTACTAAAAATAGTAAGTCCTTTGATTTTCACATCTCTGAAGCTCGGATCGATTCGAAATTTTAAACACTGGATCTTCATAAACCTGTTAGCCTGTTCGCACTGCCATCTCGGGCTGACTTGCTAAAAATAGTATGTTTCTGAAGGTGGTTTACTATTTATAGCAACTACCTGTTTCTGAGACCTCCACAACTCCGTTTGACTTGAAATCTGAATGACGTGACCCTCATCGGATGCCTGCTCATTCGCACTAGCGCCTGTTGCTGATTTACTATTTTTAGCCAGTTTTTGGAATGTCTTACTATAAATAGTAAGTGCTCCGATTGCCTTCAAATTTTACCGGTGGATAGCTTGAATGATGCTAATCGCAGTGGGATACACCGGTTTTCGAAAATTCTGGCATTTTGCCCCTCATTTTGGGTCCTGAAGCTGGAAACCCTAATTTGACTTGCATGTATATCAAACGACCTCCGTTTGACCTTGTTTCTGTTGCACTTCGCCTTGTTTGTGATTTTGATGTGCTGGGCAGCTGCTGTAATGCACCTGCTAAAAATAGTAAGTCTCTAAAAACTGATCATCTCGCTTTGCATGTCACACCACTGCGTAGCCCTCGGAAAACCCACGAGGAAAATCCATACATGCGTTGAAAACCCTGACATGCAAAACCCTAAAAATAGCCTCTGAAGGCGGCTTCTGAAAAAGTCCTAATCCTGGTTTGCATGTTATACCACTGCGAAGGTCTCGAAAAACCCACCAGGAATGTTCAGACATGCAAAGAAAATCTCAACATGCAAACCCTAAAAATAGCTCTGAAGGCTGAATTTTGAAAGTGATTGTCTCATTTTGCATGTTATATCGTTGCGAAGGTTTCAGAAAACCTAGAAAGAATCTCCAGACATGCATTGAAGAATTCTGCATATAAACCCTAAAATTTGCTCCGGAAGCTGAACTTGCTAAAAATAGAAAGTTGTTCGTTCTAGCTCAAAATTTGCAGACGAGCAGCCTGACATGTTCTGCTTGCAGTGTAATGATCAAAACTCCAAAAGTGCTGAAAGAACGCCCCAAATCTGGCACTTACTAAAAATAGTAAGTTGTCGGAATTCACTAAAATTTTGTTGGGAGCCTGCTGGAAGCCTGCTAACAACAACGTTAGTCTCAGATTTCAACTTGATTACTTCATTTGATTTGAAATTGGCTGGAGAGTTCAAAAACCCTAAAAATCAGATTTGGCCGAAATTTTACGTTTAAGCTCACAGATGGGCACATCCTCGGAAAGACAGATAGAACAAGAGAGAGACAATAGGAAAACTAACCAAAAAAAAAAACAAGCCAAAAGACCCGAACAAAGCAAAAATTAGGGGGTCCCCATTTGCAATGGGGCGATGTGTGAAAAAGGTCACGACACTATCCTCACTGCCTTGTGCCTGTCCAGTCTCACCCTCATCCTCATCATTTGTTACAACCTCAATAAAGTGGACCTTTCCCTTACCCAAACAATGGTGACCCGGTTCCCAATGCTCCTTGCAATGATATCAAATTTGTTTCCTCCTACATTTCTTGCATTCTTCCTCTTCCGTTTTACTCCTTTTAGGCCACTCTTTCTGAAAGGGTTTCTTGTTGTTGTTCTTTTGTTGAATGAATGGTTTGGACGGGAATTTGTTTTTAGGTGCTGAGTGCTCCATGTCCTGAGCTCGAATAATGGCATCCTACAGTGACTTGGATTTGAAAGCCTTAATCCAGCCACGGAGTGGCTCAGAAAGATCCTCAATGAACAACATGACTATTCTTTGCTTTGAAATATCTGTGACCATAACCGCCAACCTCTGGAACTCAGCAATGCAAACATCTACTGTGCCACTCTGTCTAAGTTGAGTTAATTCCCTGAAATGCAACTTCGGATCCTTTTGATCAAATCTATCCATCAGTCTCTGTGTAAAATCCAGATAAGAGGTGATGCTGGCATGACCCAAAGTGACAAGTTTGTGGTACCACCACTCATGTGCCTCACCCTCCAAGTGTAGCGTAGCATATTTTATCGCTTCTGTCTCCATCATAGGATTAAACTGGATGTAGGTGTCTAGTTTCTGCCTGGCTGTACACTTGCTGGAACCATCGAAGGAGGGAATAGAAAGTTTTCCAACCTTGCGTTTCAGATCTTGATTTTGGGCCCCCCTGTTGTTATCTTTGGGTCTATTTTTGTACTTAATAGCACAGAAGTTCTGCAATGTCATAACAACATGGAACTCATCCCCCAAAGACCTATACTCTCTCAGGTAATTTGAAAATCCCTCTCCTTGTGCCTGCTGCCCTTGATTATCAGCTGGTTGACCTCCTAAAAATTGAGGTATAAGGGGCCTAAGTGTTACCATGCTAGCTGACCTAGCACGATTGTGAGCTGGAATTTGAATATTATTTTCCTCCGCATTATTTCCATCATTCCCATTACCTCCATTGTGTCTTTTTGTACCATTATTTCCATTGTTGCCATTGTTGACCTCATTGTTTCTACCATTCACACGCTGATTTAATAACTGAACCACCTGTTGCTAGCTTTTGGCCAGGTCATTAAGAATCTAATAAGTGCTACCCTCTGGTATGTCATGCCTATCTCCCATATCATGTCTCTCTCCCATAATTTCCTCTTTAGATGAAGAATCTGAAGCAAACAGATCAAAACCAACTTCTCTTGCTTTTCTTCTTCTGTATGTGATGTGAGCTTGATTGTCTGGATTCATAACATTGCATGCAACTGAAAACTTTTGATTTTAATTTCTGATTTCTCACAAGCTAGCAGGAAGCTAGCTCTGATACCACTGTAAAATACCTTCCCAGGAGTTGTATAAAATTGATGTAATCTTGTTTAGTTTGATGTAATTGTTTTCATACAATATTAAATTTCCGAGCATGGAATATGAGCATTCAATAGAAAGAACTTATCACAACAGTGGTACTGAAAATTTAAGAACTATTGACATTGCACTTCAACTATTCATATGAGCATTAGATTCACAGCCTAAGACTGAGACAACACTTGATATCAGCCTTGGCACAACTACTAGCATTCTAACATCCAGTTGTACATATAAACATCGTTTCCATTCAATAAGATCAGTTACAACACTTAACTAGCACCACTTTGAAAGATTCTTGCTACAATCGACATACTAAGACACAACACCAACTGTAACACTTAGCAAGAACGCAAGTTTTGAGTATGCAGTGACCAAAATTACAAATTGCAGACCCAGTACGCCATGACACAAGAGATTCTTAGCCAAAACGTGGAGAGGTATCTACAGGTCCAAATACAAAGATTAAATGCAAAGAATCTCAAACCTGGAGAATTAATCGATCCAACCTGGAAAGAGTTCGCAGTAACTCAGAAGGCGTCCAGAATGTGATTATAACAACTTATCCCAACTCTTTGGCAGTCAACCTCCTGTTTAGTGATGCGCCCAACCTTCTTAAACCCAAATGTCACTTCCAAGCTCATATAACATGACCCACGACTTAGAATACAGGTTGAAATCAACTCGACCTGCTCACAAACTAACACGTCTTCTTATTTGGCTCAATCTCTTCAAACCACGACTTGAATATGGTTCAAAATGTTTGCAATGGATGTGCTTAGGGTTTCCAAGAAGATACACCCTCAATTTGCCTGGTATACTTCCTAGATTTGCACCAAATAAGCAAAAGATGTTTCAATGAACAGTAACCACGAAAATGGGGAATAAAGCTTTTAGTTCCATTTCCAAACCTATCTCAAACTCGACTTTGCAATAGAAGGATTTTCTCCAACGATAACCACTAAAATTTCAATGAAGCACTAGTAGGAAATCTGATTGACTCCCTCAGCAATTTTCAGCTAGGGTTGATGGTCTCACAACTGAAACTGAAACGATAGAGTTTCCAAAACCCTCAATACGAAAACCTCCAAGGTTCTCCAAATTTGATGTGAGAAAATGAAATCCCGAACGAGAGAAATGAGCCTTTTTGTGCCTTTTATATTTCCCACACAATTTCCCGCTCATTAAAATAAAGTGACTTTATAAAGTTCATTTTAAATATTTCACTTAAGTCACTTTAAAACATTACTATATTAATTACTTAATATCACCTTATAAAATTAACTTGACGCTAGGCAATATTAAATAATTAAGTAAAGGATTCCCTTAAATTCACTTTTAGCCTTCGGGAATTAAAAAGGCTAAGTGATCACCTTGAGTGGCTACTGAGAAGGGGACATTACAGGCGGAGCGTTGCTTTAAGCACTTAGTGCTATATGCACTAACCGTTTATATATTTTATTTTTTATTATTTTGAAATCCATCGTACGAACAGAGATTTTGGGGTTGTACAACCTGTAGAAGCAAATGTTTTTTGCCTTCTGAGCTCCTAACTCCAAAAGTAGGTGAATTTTATATCAAAATTCGTTTCTTTGGCCTCTTGATCGTGATGGTGAGGTTGATTTTGCTCTAGGACGCACTGGAAAAAAGCTCAAGACCTAATCTCTCAAAAATTGAATAGGGGGATACAAATTTGTGTAATGTCCCCATTTTAGCAATACGCTCTTCGGTGATTGATAGCCTATTTCCGGAAATCTGTAGGCTTGTCAGAGGTAAAATCAGAGTTTCCTTCTTTGGAGGTTTTTCGGCATTTCTCATAATTTACTATTTTTAGTAAGTTCTAATTTTGGCAGTGGTCCAGTTGGCAGCTCTTCAGTAAGTTTTCCATTTCAGTTGGAGCAGTTGAATATTGTTGAATTTGGCTATTGAGGTGTAAAAGGGAGAAATGAGTTATTTCAAGTTATTAATGTTTTAATTTTAAGTTGACCCACTCCCTTGGCCTAATATGATAACTTGAAGTTGTTTTAAAAGGTGTTCATGAAGGGAGGACGCTTCATGAGGAAATATTTAATATTTTATTATGTTTAAATGTGCTTTGGAGTTGGACGCCAAAGTTGAGGAAGAACTATTTATCTTTTAAAAATTAAATGATTCAAATTCTTTGGGTGTCCCTTGGAGAGAAAAGGTGGATAATCAATAGTCACCTCAAGTTCTTTAAAAGAGAGAGTTTGCTCCAGCATTTATCATTGATTGTTTATAATAATGTTATGTTGTCGGAATGACTTCATTTATTTGGCTTCGTGGAATGCTTACCTCCTAGCATTTGTCCAATCTCGTGTTTGAAAGATAACACCTAGTTGGTTTTAAGACTGCTTCTCATCCAGACTAGCAGATTGAGCTTCAAAGTTGGAGAATTTTGGTGATATTTTCAGTCTTTATGTTGCTGGTGTTCAATTAGCTGAAGTAGTTTTTTATGAGCAGCTTTTTGATTAAATAAAATATTGTTTTGGGTATTTTGGCAAAGTGATTCTTGGCACAAGGCATCCCTTTCCACAAGAGATTATAATTTAATTCAAAGTCATTATTTTTATATTGCAAAATTGCACCTCCAGTAGGCCGTACCATTCTTGTTGGGCATTGGAGTTCGTGCCAAATAATTGAAGGTGGTTTGAGGTTGTTTCAACATTGCAACTTGGGCGCCTATCCTCCAAAGAGCCTTTGCACTTCGTTTCACCACGTTTGGAGGTATATTGATGAAGTTGTGAGCATTTATGTGGTTTTCTATTTGCTGGTTCAGTCATGGCTGCAAAGCGAATTTGTATACAGCTCCAAGGGTAAATTTATTTTGCATATGGGTATTGATCTTATCAAATTATATGCTTGAGGCGTCTCTTTTTGTGCAAGGACAGATTTTATAGTGAAGTGAATGATTTTATAAGTGAGGTCGACCCTCTCATAGGGCCCGTACCATACCTCTAATGCCTTGGATTTTGTGTTGGATATTTTGTTGAATTTGGAACTTGGAAAGTGCTTGTTTCATGATTGCCTAGGCAATGAATTGATGAGTTTTCAGTTTGGTAGGAGTTTGCAGAGTGTGGTAAGAGTTTTGTTCATTTTTTGGTGTTTCAATGTTGCTGGTAATCATTTCCAGATTGCAGATTTTTTATATCAGTTTGCTTCAGTATTCTGATTTTGGTTTCAAGCTTCATTAATTGAGAGGATATCAAGTGGGAAAATCTTCTATTTCATTGTGCTTTGTAAAGATTGTAATAACACTTGAAAATTGCAGTTGTTTATCATTGTAAGACTGTAAACAGTAGTACTGTTCCAGTCATTTAATTAGCTGCAAATTCTTATGATTAATCTCTCATATATGTAACCCTTGGATGGTTTACCGCCAGTGTGGAGAATAAATTTTGTATCTCTCATTGTACCCACTGAAAAGTGGAGAATCCCCACTGTTAAGTGGATGCCCGCCGTAGCGGATGAATTAGTTTTGCATTGTAATGTTTTCCCCCCACTGTTCAAGTGGTAGCGTGAAAATTCTCATGGCTGGTTATCGGCCTAAGTTCATTTCAGTTTGTAATAAGTACTTCGCCATATGTTAGCACCTCGCCTTCAAAAGGATCTTGTGTGCACATTCTTGGCGTTGAGTCTTATCATTTACTTTTAGTTGTAAATCAATTTCAGTTGTTGAGTTATTTAGATCCTAGGGATCCTCTGACCATATGCTCGCCCCTCTTCCTTTAGTGGTTTTAGGGCGCATTCTTGGTTAGAGTTACCTTTCGCATCGTTTTGGTTTTGGAGCTAACCTTAACGGGTGTATGTTGCAATTGTAATTGATATGTAAAATAATTTGTTTTTTAAGGGGCATATTTCAATTTGCTCTGATACCATGTAGAAGTTGGTGATAAACCCACAAGACCCAAAAATCACTTGGAAGCTATGCTCCATGGGGACGTGTCCCCTGGCTCTTTACCCTCGTAACCGTACCGGAAACGGTACGGGGATGGCTAGGAAATGTCCCCTACCCAATTTGTTGTCGATTCTCATGTGAAATTCAAATCTTCAAATCTCAATTCAAGTCTAATGCTATGTATTAAGCTTCTACAATGTCTATGATGAATGCTTTATCAATGTTAATTGTTATGCTATGAACATTTGATATTTCTCTATATTTTAAAAAATTTCTCTATTTTTTTATTGGCCGTCCTTGCCATCCCCCTAAAAAATGGCCGAAAAGTACCCCCGTACCGAAAACACGTCTCGTCGTCCCCGTCCTCGAAACTCTGTGGAGCATAGCCTACAAGCAATACCTATCACAATAGAAAAGATAACAAAAGCAAGAATGTGCTCAATAATTGTATTGATGCAATTAACTTGAATAAAAAATACAATGAAAATCAATCCTTATGAAAAGGAGATAGAAACCCTAGATCGAAACCCTAGGTGAGGATTGAATTAGCCTATGACAAGTGTCATCATCCTATGCAATGAGACAACACATGCTTTTATTAGCCAATCTAATAATTAAAAATGCAATTCCTAAGTTTAGCTTAAGTGAATAAAGTAAAAGGTGATCTAATTAATTAATCATGATTAATTAATTAATTAGATGATTAGCCTATTACTCCAATAGAAAGATCTGCTATAATCTGCCTTAAATCACCTTCAAGATCTGCTATAAATCTTCCTTAAATCACTTGAAAGATCTGCTATAATCTGCCTTAAATCACCTTCAAGATCTGCTATAAATCTGCCTTAAATCACTTGAAAGAATGAAAAATATTTTTTTTGTTAATTAGTTTCATAATTAGAGGTTTTAAGAAGAATGAAAAATAATTGAGGAATTGCTCCAAGAAAATATCATCAACCAATCTCATAATCATTAATCACAAGTCACAAAAACTTGGCTTTGATACCAAAATGTAACACTGCTTTTCTCCATGTATAAAATTTGATAGATTTAATATATTAGAGTTAATTTTTATATGGCAGTGGGTTTATTACTGTTATTATCTAAGTTTTAAATTTTGTAAAGAATATCTATAATTTAAATACAAATGTTTGAAATGGTTATTTATCAATGTTAACTAACTTTATACTTAAGCACATTAATATGACTATCATTAATATATAAATTAACATCTAACAATATTAAAATGATCACATCATAAAAGAATTTAATTGAATCAACTCCATCTCATTTATAATTAAAATATCTTTGAATAGGTTTAGTACTTATCTGAATCACAACACTTGGAAAGCTCATTCTCACTCTAGGAAGATTTCAATGGTATTGGTCCTCATAGCTATGGCACACATTGGAGAATGTGTAAAAACACAAAGTGTGCTTACGCACCATGCAAATGCATCAACGCCTTGGCCAGGACAATCCTGAGTGTACTTTGTACCTTGAGTTGGACACACTCTGTGTGCCCCCTCCTCTAATGTCCATAGCCCACCAAACCATCTTCTTCTTCTTTGAGTGATCTCCATCCCTTTTCTAAGTCTCACTTTAATGCTTTATATAAGCCTTAAAGTGTGGTTTCCAAACCATCACACCCTTTCACAAAGGTTGCCTTTAATTAATTATTTAATAAATATAATTATTCCTTTCCTTTAAAAGAGTTTTTTTTATAAATATTCTTCATTAATCTCTATTTAATCAAAGGATTATATTATCCTTTATTTTTCTGTCTCCTTTTAATGTTTTCATAGCTTTATTTTCACTTTGGGGAAAAAGTTTCATGACAAATAGTGCTCATGCTTCCCATTTACATGCTTTGATTGTGGGTGCAATTTAAAGTAGACAATTGGTAGTGTCTGTTGTACCCAAACCAAATTTTTTTTGCTTCATCAAGGCATTTTGCATAAAATAGTTTAAACCTTGCTAAAATGATGTAAAATACAGTTTTTGGGCAATATCAAGCATGGAGTTTTGTTAATGTTTTGTCAGTTAAAGGCAGTTTCATTGATCAGAACCTGAATCAGAGACTCAGAACAAGGCATTTCACGGTGGAGAAGCGTTTCACGATGACAATTATACTTTTGAATGGTCATTTCAGTGGCCAAAATAATGATTTCAATGGTCAATTCTTGAAGATTTCTCAAGGAAAAGCAGAATTGCGCACCTGTAGCCCAGGGGCGCCCTTCTTTTTAAAGGCCTAAATTCTGTGATAAGTGCTCATAACTACAGTCAATCTCTTCAGAATTGGTCTGCCTATCCGATGAGCTATCTTGCGAGGCTTTCCGAGACCCGTAACTCCGACAATTGGCGATAGAAGTTGAAGATTCCAAAGTTTCAGATTGCAGAAGCTTGTCCTTTTCCAGCTTTTAGCGCCCCTGTAGCTTGAGGGCGCCCTTCTTAAAGGGGTGTTGGATCTTGGTATTTCTGGTGGATGATGCAGTCAATCTCTTTAGAATTGGTCTACTTATTCGACGAGCTATCAAATGGAGTCATCCGACTCCCAGAGCTCTGGCAGTCGATGTCTGAAGATGAGCTTATAATAGAGTTTTCACATCCTTGAGTTTCTTCATTGCGTTTCCAGTGCAACTGTTGCTCAGGGTCGCTTTTCAAAATGACCCTTGAGATGATCCAATTTGTAGATGATGTCTTCCTGACATCAGTACTACTATAGTCCAGTTTCGCAACGCACCAAGTTGCCTGTTAATCCGACATTCTGAGACATTGTGGTAGAGATTCAACCAGGCATGTAATTTCATGGGCGGACTGGCATATCAATTTCATTGTATTTCTATAGGCTAGAGGCGCCTAGCCTTCAGGCCTGTCAGATGAGGTTGTTCACGTTCGAAGTCTTCACGAGACTTGAGCGTAGTTACTCTAGTTGTCCGACGAGCCCAGCTGTCAGCCTTCGGGATTTGGCAAACGCTCGTACGTGCGAGGTCTTTGAGGAAACAATATAAAACGAAGACAACTCAGAAAATGGCCAAGTCTGGTCGTCTATTCCACCTTGGGAAAGGCGCCTTTCTATTTGAGGTCTTAGAAGCAGTTTTCTTGCTTCGCCTCTAGAAACGTCTCTCGTATGTCCTTCTGGCTACGCGTTGAGACAGACAGTGCTTGAATCAAGCCATCCCAGCTCCAGATATCAGAGGTCAAAGTAGGGCATCTGGTTGAGAGTTGCAGTTTCGTCAAAATGGTGTTCGTGCCTTCTCAAGCCAGGGGCGCTTTTACTTTAAGGGTCCTTAATGCACTTTTCAGATGCCTTGTGTATATTCGTTGGATGCGGAATACCTCTAGTCATGCACTGTGCGTGATTCCCTGTCAACAGGGTTCACCGTTCGTCGTCGGCAGCCGTTTGAAGAGTCAGATGACAGTTTGGGGAAATGGTTTAAGTCTGGTTCCTGAAAATCAATTTAATCAAGGGCGCCTAATTCTTTGAGGTGTTAAATGGTGGATTTTGCAGTGATGACTCCCAGTAGACATTTCTTCCTTACTTCGCAGGGTTCGCAATGAATACACCAGCTCAGTCTCAGCATCAACTGGTCACCCAGAAATCAGTGACGAAGATGGCCAGTTATAACTTTGTACTCAGCTACAAAGTAGGAAGTTAATTAAAAATGCAGTATCTTGAGCAAATGGACGCCAATGAGGTCAAATAATGACTTTTCGGAATCAGTGAAGTTCGCTGGTGAATCTCAAAGCTTCATTCGGTTTGCCAACTGAAGTTTAATAATATTTAATATTTATTTTTGCATATTTTGGCATTAAATGGCGAATTTCTAAAATTGGCGCCTTTTGCAAATTGCATGATAATGAATATTTTATTATTATTTATTTTTGAACTCCGAGTCAGTGGCAGTTCAATTGAAGGAGGTCCAATTAGAAGATTTCTATTTTAGTGAGGGTTTTAAATCTTGCAGTTCACAAGATGATGCAAATTTTCTCTTATTTAAACATGGCGCCTTCATTTATTATTCATCAAGCTTCAAGAGAAATTCGTATTTCTTCAAGGCAAATTCGTATTTTTCAAGAGCAAAGGCGATTTTACAAGCAAAGGCGAATTTTCAGAACAAAGGCAAATTCATCATCAACAATCAAAGGCTATTTCATTAATTCATTCTTTTTTGCAGGTTCTAAGTTCACATTTATCAGCAATTTGAAGAATTCAAGGGCGATTTTCATTGAAGAAGAGCATACAAAAAACGCCTTTTTCCTCCTTGATTCTCAAATTTCTCTCAAAATCCAATTTGCATGTTCCTGAAATTGGCAAATTTGATAAGTCTAAACATCTGGATCGTTTCTATATAACTTCCTTGAATTAAAATCGTGTGTTTGATTTTTCAGGAATTTTTAACTTCAAGAACATTCGTTCTCGAGTTACTAATTTTCTCAACTGAAAACTCTTTGCATGGTCGAGTAGAGGTTAGATTTTCACATTTCTGATATTCTGGGTTGTCTTAGAATCTTTTTCTGGACAAAACCCATATCTCAGATTTTTCGCCGAAAATAACTCTTCAAAAGGCTATTTTTAGCCTCAGCAGGTTATTTTTAGCTTTCCAGAAATCTTGTCAGAACATAGTCAAGTTCACAGTCAACAGGTGAGTTTTTCAGAATGTAGTACACTCAGCTCGAATACAGGACCAAATCAGTCCTTACTCACGACTTCATCGGGACAGTTGAGACGAATCTTCATAAAGTGCTGCCAGAAGCAGTCTTAGATCCAGTCAAGATCAGAAGTTCGATTATTCAGAACATTCAGCAGTCCGGGTTATTGGAGGCCGCTTCCATTCCTATCTCCGTTCATTGTATTGAATTCGTGATGTCTTGTATTAAGCATTACAATTCTACTACTCGTGAGATAGTGTCAGTAGATGGACGAGTTATTTGTAGTCTCAAGCCTTTGGACGTGGAAAGAAGTTTTGGTATACCTCAGCACCCTAACAGTCTTGTTATTTCTATGGAGTAGTGTGAGCAGGCATTCGATGCTGATGTGGACAAGTGCCAGAATAAAATGGCAGAAAGATGGTTAAAACAAGCAAAGAATAGATTGCCAAACAATGTGGGTCGTGGTGAGCACAAGGATGAGTACTTGATTCTAATTACACTCTTGAATCGTGTCTCAGGTCAATCACATGCTAATGTTTTCCAGCCTTGGATGTATTACATTGTTGGTTGCATCATATCTGGGCAGGAGCATTATGACTGGGCATCGTTCATCAGCGATGTTATCCACAAGTAGATCACCGGTTTCCTAGTTGCTCATAAGTTTCACATGTGTTCGTATCTCGTGTACTTGATTGCTTATCAGGGTCAGTTTCGAGGACTAAACACCGTGGGCATTCTCAGTGTTCAGAAAGTCTATCAGTATTATGATCAGCTTTAGTTCACTAAAGCTGAACGTCACTTCAAGCGTGTTCACGAGGCTTT
The DNA here is from genome assembly GCA_007258455.2 of Sequoia sempervirens. Classification (NCBI taxonomy): domain Eukaryota; kingdom Viridiplantae; phylum Streptophyta; class Pinopsida; order Cupressales; family Cupressaceae; genus Sequoia; species Sequoia sempervirens. Next base: position 138,272 of record VDFB02273889.1, read on the forward strand.
CCTGACTTATATAGTAAGAAACTTGGACCGGGAGTTGCACATTCGTATCTCGGCAGTTGCTAGAGCAGCGATGGATGGCTAGGCGGATTGGTTTATTCAGTTCCCTACATACACCTACATCCGAGTATATGGATTTATAGGAAATCCAGCTATGCTTCCACGTTATCCTTCGGATAAGACAGTCTTTATGGAGTTCCTGAGACAGATGCATGATGTTCATCGTCTTTTACGCCGCAGGCACAGACCATCTATCAATTTTCCTTTTCAATTTGGAATGTATTGGTGTAAGTCGGCAGTTGATGCCAAAGTTGCAGGACAGGAGCTTGAGAAATATCATCTCAAGTATCTTGTTGAGGCACGTGCCTATGATCTTTCAGGTCATTACACAACTCGCCTTGCTGGACGTGCATATCATGAGCCTTCCATGGAGGATTATTGGGCAAATTGCGCAGATGATTTTGAGGTTCGCAGACGTAGCTATGGCCGCTTCTCTCTCTCACAGATTTCTGTTTTCTTATCAGAAGATGTGGGAGGTTTATCAGATGATGAGGGAGAAGTTCTTCCTCAGTTTTTCAGAGAGCAGGTCGACACACAGCCGTTGCCAGCAGTTGATTGGTATGCCAAGGAGTACGCAACAGTAAAAGAGAGGTCAAGTAGAGTTATTCAAAAGCGATATACTTTACCTCGGCAGCAAGAAAACCGGGAAGATAAGTATGCCTAAGCGAGTAGTGGTGAATCCTTCACTACCTTCCTCGTCAAAACCTAAAAGAAGAGGAGTAACCCTCCTAAGAAAGGTCAAGCGTCAAACAATTCAAAGGCAAAGGCTTGCTATTAATGCACATACAGGGCTTGTGAGACCTATCCGCAGAGGCAGTTTGGGAGAGCCCAGTTCAAGTCCGATTGCTTGAGGTTCAGCCTCAAGTTCCTACACCAGTTCCGGAGCAGTCACCAGCCCCAGTTCATATTGAATTGGATTTAGATTCCCCATCTCGCAGCAGTGCTTCTACATATTCGCTCTCATCACATCCTGTTGCTAGTACAAACCCTTCCAGTAGCATTAGCCGAGATCAGTCTTGGATTGAGTCAGCTGGGAAGGAAGAGGAGGTAGCCATCCTATGTCCTTAATCATTCAGATTTTGATCAGGTTTACCAGTGCGCCAACAAGAGGATCAAGAACATGGTCCACGTGGAGAGGAATACCGATATGGAGATCGTCGTCGAGATTGCTATACCTCCACAGGGGAAGAGCTTGGACGAGTTGGAATCTCAGGACTTTGAGGTTATCACAGTCAACTTTGGTGTAGCACACCCCAGACTCAGGTTGATCTCCTACAAGTTGCTACTGAGACAGTGCGGGGATAAAATCTTGAAAGATGGAGAGGATAAAAGCCCTCAAGGCTGAAATCAGACAGCTTCGTCCATTTCTAGCCTTGTACATAGGCCAGATGCCATTTCCACACTCCGCCCGATGCTTGAGCCTCCAGTGAGAACAAGGTCAACTTAATTGCTTAGTTGCATATGGCAAGCGTTTGGATGAGTGGGAGGAGGAGTTCGTTGCTAGAGGCCGTTCCATGCTCACAGAGTTATATCAGTTGCGGTACAATGCACGAGAGCTCTGTTTATGTCTCCAGGATGAGGAGCAAGACATGGCAATTAACAGACCCCGCGATGAGATTATGATTGCTCACCTGAGTATGGCATATGAATCAGTCACAGATGCAGAGGATAAAGAGGCTATCTACTCTTGGAAAACACAATTGGTTTTCAAGGCAAAGATAGAGGAGACTATGGCGTCAGAGTTGGCTGAGAGTAGAGAGCACGTCACTAGTGCACTCCGGTTTGTGAGGACTTTAGTATCTTGCTTACCGTGCCGATATCAGATTGAGGGTGGTGCGTATGTTGAGCTTACTGATGTTCAGTTAGAGCTCCAAGCACTCGCTCATACTATTTTCAGTGGGGAGACCGTTGGCTGTAAGATTAATCAGCTTACAGTCATGTCAGCGTTGTTCGATGAAGCAACGAGGAGCAGAGGTGAACTTCAGTCCCAGATCACAGCTGGTGAGGACATGCTGCACCGGCATAGCATTCTTCGACAGAGTATCAAAGCTCCAGATAGTGATGCAGTTAACAATCTCGTTGAGGGATTGGTTGCTCGAGATCACGATTAGTAGACTTTAGTTCCCAACTCTCAGAATAGACTTTATACACAGGAGTTAACTTGGCGTTACCCTTTCAAGTTAACTCGTTGTCTCATCACATGCATATCTATTCTGAGATCAGCTTTATTTACTTGGAGTTTTATTTAGGGTTTTCCGTTAACTAATGGTAGTCTTCCAGTTAACATGCTTTCAATAAGGGCGTGCATGCTTGCACAATTGTCCATTTTTAGATTAGATGTTTCAGTTAACTGATGGTAGTTTTCCAGTTAACTGTATAGTTTGCTTTATTAGGGCTTAGCAATAAATCTTGCATGCATTGCAAGACTGTAGTTGACTCAAGGTGATTTTAGGGTTCCCTACACCTTTGATGTCTATAAATAAGAGCTTTTGCTCATTTGTACATAACTTTTGCACAAGAGAGAAATATATGTTGTGCCTACCTTGCCCTCAATATGTGCTCTTTTTGTATCTGTTCATGCGTTTTCACTATTATGATGAATTGTTATGCCACATAGGGTTTCATGCAATTATAAAATATAATGGTGAATTCTTTCCTTAGTTAGATCAAATCTGTTTTGTGTTCAATAAACTTGTTCAGATTGAGATGATAGTTGTGCCACCTTGCCTTCAAGTAGAGAATTTGTACTTGGTTATCGTGTGATGTGTGTGAATAATAAACTTATTCAGATTAAGCTGATAGTTGTGCCACCTTGCCTTCAAGTAGAAAATCTGTATTCAGTTTATCGTTTGTTGTTGTTTCCAATAAACTCGTTTAGATTGAGCTGATAGATGTGCCACCTTGCCTTCAAGTTGAGAATCTACACTTGTTTATCGTCAGATAGTCATCTTTGCTCCATTTCCTCATGCTCTGTTTTTCTTGAGGAAACTGGATAGATTTTAAGTAATTAAGCCTAGTTGTAGTTAGTGATCTGCGAAACCAGAAAATACTTAGCTGCAACGTATAGAAGTTTTCGAGAAAGCCTTGTACCTCTACAGCTGAAACAAAAAGACAGGATTTAGTTTAGTATACTTTCCTTTTCAAAGCATTTTTGTCAAGCACAACGAGGGAGCTTCCCCTCCTAATTTGAAGAGCACTCATTGCATAGTGTGCATAGCTGTCTGTACCAACTCTTACTCCAGAGGTGCTAGTTGTTACGCCAACAGTGTCAATAGAGCTTGGTCTTGTGAACCTTGGTAACTCTAGGCACACATGATATTTGGTGAATCGGCATTGGATTTGAACTTGTATGCTAACATTTATCCAGGTTATCAATCTAGGAATTCGACCTACCAGATTGACTTGAACTAGTAATTAGTATGAAGAGGAGATTATATAAATACTCTTAATAAGGTTTAATTTTCTGCACATTCCATAACAGTCTTCTCTTAAAAGATTATGCCTCGTTTTACATAAATATGAAAGCAATTGTAACTCAAATTGCCATTTTGTGGTAAAGTGCATATATTTTTGTGCTGAACTTGTGACACCATTTACATCCATGTCACTATAAAGTATGATATTTGTCAAAACCAGAACACATTTGTATTTATTTGAATATGGATTCGGATATAATTTCTTCTTGCACCTTTGAACTTACAATTTTTTCCCTTTTCTTCTCTTGTACAGGCTGGGACCTATATAAAGGAATTTGTACATGGTGATCTTGGACGCACATATCCCAAGTATGTTAAGACATTTGTTGATTTCATGTTTTTGTTACATTATGAATTTCTTTCTTGATAGGGAATAAAAAATTAATGTGATTGTCTATTAGCATTCGTTATTGGCATTTACTGGGTAACTAATTTGATTTCTTTGATTATATGAATATGGATTAAGGAAATATGTCTTAGTGTATGATACATTTCAGGACTGTTTTTTCCATTATAAAGAACTAATTTAATTTATATGCTTTGAGTCTTATGCTTGGTGACAATGAGGAAAGGGTCAATTCAATAGTAATATCCAAGCATGATTGTTCCTTGTGTCCTTTGTCTGTCTATTTGCTTGCTTGTTTTTTTTGTCTATCTATTTGTTGTGTTTGTACTTATCATTTTAATATTAATTCTACATATGAGTTATCTAGTTGCTTAACTTTCAAACTCTAAACTGAGCACATCTAATTTCTAAGTATATTTCAACCCAACAATTAGTACAAAATCCACCTTGGAAAATGTTTTGGATAGACTTGATTCATTTGGAACATATACTGTCACTAAATTCCCTTAATCACAATGGTTATAAACTAACATAAGGCGTGACTCTCATTTTAAAGTTGGTAAACAAAACATTAGGCTTGCTTGAACTGGTAAGGATAAGCAATGCATGGGGAAAGAGGTCTAGATATTAGTTAAGAGCAAGATACAATTATTTATTTATTAAAAAAACAATTTCTGCTTTGTCTGCTCTATAACATAATTGTTATTCTCCCAGACTGTACTCCCCTTCCAATACTGTGGATGGTCCTTTTTCTGTTGCCAAGATAGGAGCAGTTGTCGATGATCATGCAGATGCAGGTGCATCTGGACAGCAATTGGGTTCCCTACTTCTCTTTTCAGCAGACAGGCTTTCTTCTTCCCTGGATTTTTTGAAGCTGTCAGGTGTTAGTTCTTATTTGGAGGCTCTCAAAGCTAAAGAGTGCCATTTCTGATAGTCACGTCAGGGTGCTGCTCTAGATTGCTAGGGCAGGCTCAGTGATGGTGTCAATAGGGAGGTGAGTGTCATGACTGAGTCAGGAACATATGACAAATATAAGATTACGGTTTCCGAGGGGATTTCCTCAAAAGGTTGTATGTCCAGCTGTTGGAAAGTTGGCTCTTTTGCAAAAAAGGCAGATAATTTTTTAGAAGTTGATTTCGATTCAAATGATGAAGTGGATAGTGGGAATATACTTTTAAATGCCATGCTCTTATTGGCAATTTAACAGTTATTGGGCAAATCTGAAGAGTTTGCATGAATGCTACTCAAAGGCTTGGAAATCATTCGTAAGGGGGAGAGTTGATATTCTACTATGTGCACAAGATTTCTTTATCATTATATGTGAAACAAAGGAAGATATGAAAGGCATTCTTAGCTTGAGGCTGTGGATTTGGGATGGTTTCTTTCTGTGCTTGAAACCTTGGTATACCTCTTTTGATTCTCTGCATGATTCTTTCTCTACAATGGGTGCTTCCTGTATCTGCCTCTGCAATTTTGGTGTGATTTTGGTCTTAGAACTATTGGAAATTCCTTAGCAACTTTTCTAGTTAATTCTCCAGAAAGCTCTTAGTATTCCTCTACTACACTTGCTCAAATTTATGTGGGGATATATTTGGAAAAAGGGCTGCTGGAAGCCATCAATCTGAAGAAGGGTGATAGAGCTTGGGCATTAGACTTGGACTATGTGAATATGTAATGTCCCTGATTTCCGAATAGTCACCACTGAGTTAACTTAATTAATTAAATATTAAATTGTCCTAAAATAATATTTGTGGACATTTATATATTAATTAATTAAACTCTAAAGTGACTATGAAATAATATGAGCTCAAATATTAAATAAAATTACTTTACAAAGGAAAAATATTTAATATTAAAATATTAAAAGGTGGTGGACTATTATAGGTGGTAAAAGGAATTCATTGATATCTTTTGGAAAAAATTGTTATTGGGAATTTGGAGAGCTTGGCTTTCAGGAGCTTGGGGACGAAAACCCTCAGGTTGGGAGGATTGGATGAAAAGTCAAATCCTTCTACAGATAGATTCATTTTAGGATTCATTTTTGGATGAAAAGCCAAATCGGCAGAAATGTTCAAAATTTGGGAAGTCTTCTACAAAGACAAATTTTATATTTTTCAGTAATAGTTTCAAGTTGAGATTTTGCAGAGATTCTAGGGTGGCAGATTGAGTATACATGCCGATTTTAATATCAATGCAGTTGGGTTGTGTTGTGACCTTATCACACATCGCCCCATTACAAATGGGACCCTAGTGGTTTGCTTTTTAGGGCTTTGTTGTTGTGCCTCAGTTTCATTTGATCTCTGTTTGGGGGTTTAGAGTTTGAGTCTTTTGAAGGTCACCCGAGTCAAGTTAAGAATTTGAGCCCAAATCAATGTGCAAACATCATTAGAATGCTTAGAGGGCTCGAGGGACGAAGATCGACTGTCGTTTGAGCTAATTCTGACATCTACTTTTTGGGGATTTTCACTTCGGACCCCCTATTTTTTAGGGACTTTATTTTTGGCACTTTTGGCCTATTTTGGACTTCCTATTTTTTAGGGGGCTATTTTTGGAAAGTTGCTTTTTTTGGAAAAGTTTTTATTTTTGGCATGGTTTCCATCTTTGGAAAGTGGTCGGGACCCACTGATTAAGGGATTAATGTTTTCATCCTTAGCATGAAAAATTTGAAAAATCAATAAAAAATTGACCAAAAATCATGAGAAATCAATGAAAAATTATGAAAATCAATGAAAAAGCATACAAAAAGCATGAGAAAAGGGCATATGGCGAAGTAACCAGCATGAAATTCATGGCAAAAATTTGCCTAAGTATTGAAAATGATGCCAAGGTAATGGCAAAGACACTAGCAAGTCCGCCTACCATGGAGAATGAATGGAAAAAACTAAAGCCAAGTCCGCCCTTGGAGCTAAGAAGCAATGGCATGGGCATGTGCTAAGTCCGCCCCAAGCTAAGAAGCAATGGCATGAGCCCAGGGTAAGTCCGCCCCATCATGGAATGACATAAGGTGAAGTCCGCCCACTCAAGATGACAATGGCATGAACTTAAGTAAAGTACGCTCCAAGCAAGGGAGATATGGCTCAAACATGTGACAAGTCCGCCCTATGTAATGGTAAAACACTTAGTCAAGTCCGCCCCCATGAAGATGGCCTAAACAATTGACAAGTCCGCCATATGAAGAATGTGAAATGGCTTGACAATGGGTAAAGTCCGCCCCATGATGAATGGAATAAGAAAGAGCCAAGTCCGCCCCACTTAGCATAAGGATGGCACAAGAAAGAACAAAGTCCGCCCCTCTAAAGAGATGGCTCAATGCCTTGCCAAGTCCGCCCACCATGAAGAGTTAATGGCATAACATAGTGGAAAGTCCGCCTAGCATAAAATGAATGGCAAAAACACTAGCTAAGTCCAC